>JAVCKT010098681.1:0-10530 GCA_032273925.1 Rhynchotus rufescens | reverse complement strand
CAGTATGCTGAGACTAAGCAGTCTGAACCAGAGCTCTGTGCTTCATCCTGCTCAGATGTGTAAAGCAATGCAAAGCTTAGTGGGGAAAGCAATGCATCAGAGTACCTCACTACATAGAAGATAAAATTACAGCACTACCATTGCTGAAGTTCTGGTATTCGGAATAAAGTCCTGGACCTAGGTAAACATGGCTAGATCCCATAAAATTCAAGTAGGTGAGTTGTGGAATCAGCAAGCATTAGAGAAGAATGCAACTACACAAAACTAATGAAATTGAGGGATATTGGAGCCACTCTACATCAGAGCTTTCAAGACACAAGGGACCTTCTCACAACACTAGTTAACTTCTGCCTGGACCCAGTGTAGACTTTTAAAGGTACTCTTTGCTTCTCTTTCAGTTTCATGCAGAATAACTGGGGCAGAACAGGATCTCACATTCCACCAAAATAATTGGTTCAAGCTCTTTTACCACCGTTCCCCAATATGCTAATGGTTAAGAAAATTTGCAATCTCAGCATCATGTTATTATCTGTATTACCTCTGTTTTCTTCTGCCTCTCTTGTTAAAGAGAATTATTTTCTCTGCATATGTGGAGTAAGTAGGTGCTAAACACAAAAGCAGCCAGCTATCACACAGATAGCACAGCTGTTTCTTTTTCCTTTACCGACGTCTGAGTTGAGATGAAAAAAGAATCTAGGAATTTTTAGTCAGCTATATAGCGAAATTTGAGGATGACTGTAATAAAGTAGGACACCTGGCTTCTGTGAAAGCCTATCACATTATATCAGAAGTAAAATCGGCTCCCTTTAAGCCAGATGTCACTAACTAAGGAACAGATCCAATAATGGATTCAAACACTGATATGTTATATTGAGGTAGCATAATGTTGTAATTTGGATTTTGTTCCTGACAAATCCAAAACATGGTTAGGCACAGAGTCAGAACAATTCTAGTGTGAGCAATGTCTGGTACGTCAGAATGAAATCCAGGATAGCTAAAGCACTGAACAAGGAGTTAATTACTGGCTGTCTATAGGAGTTGAGAACAAGGCTATATTTTGAAGTACTGCCCTGAAATTCCAGCGCAGAATCCTTACAAGTACCTAAAGGGGGGCTCTCTTGTCAGAGCTGGTTACTACATGTGTTCGTAGTCATCTCCTTTCTCATGGTATGTGTCTATTCATTAATAATGGAGCAGGACTCTCTTTCTTTTAAAGGTTTGTTATTTGGTGGTGTTACCTGCTTCTTGTATACACTCAAAATTGAATATCCAAGGAAAACGTTTTATGTTCAGTATTCTTCTCAGCACCTCATAGTACTAGCTGTTGTCCACCAGAAGATTATCCTATCCACCAATTTAGAAGTTAGGGTAGGCAGTCACCTTGGTATCTTTTCATGTTAGTTCTGTGGAACTTTCCAGAAAGGTCTGTGAGATTGATTGGATGAAAGAGATAGAAGACAGTGGATGCCTGACACCACTAGCAGGTACTCAGGGTACTCACAGCACCTCTTGTGTTGTGAGCGTCTCTGCTCTGCTGAGTATGCAGGATGCTGACCTGGCTGAGCAGCTCTGCTGGCCTCACTCCTCTTTCCTGAGCATCTTTAGGCAGAAAGTCTGCCGTCTGCTGCACCAAAGCTGGACTTTGACCAAGTAAAGCTCAGAACTGCCCACGAGTGGCTCTGGACACTGGCAAAGGAAAAATTGCAAGAACTATGGAATTTCAAAGCTAATAAAGAAACTCATATGGTGTTTTAATACTTTAATAAGTAGACAGCATCCCAATTGAGTTTTTAGGGCTGTGACCATTTGTATACACACCTTTTTTTTTGTTAATTTTTGAATAACAGTGCTTAATGGATTTTGATCTTAGGCAAAATATGAATAGATTTTGTACTCTACTTTTAAAATCCTTTGAAACTAAAATATGGAGAAAGTGGGTGTTTAAAAAAATAAAAGATGTATAGTATTAACAGATTAAGTGGAAATGATGAATACAGGTTGATGGTGACAAGGTAATTTATGAGCTGTTAATTGCCATATGGTGTATTTCAAAACCACACATTACAGAATAGAAAGAATACCAGCTGTGTGTGCTAATATTGATAAGACCATACAAGGAACATGTGACAGCCACAGCTGGGTAGCTATAAAAGGACAGGTGTTTCCTTTACACAATACTGGTAAAAGGCATACAGGTAGGTGAAATAGAGTTTCATGTATTGAATATAATTAATTATGGTGATTTAAATTAATAAAGTTGAATTCATAGATGAAAATAATATGTTCCTTGCAGAAGACCATTTTTTTCTAAAAATAGGATGAGCCAACAGGCAAGTCAGCATTTATCCAGAAGGAATGGACACTAGCCAAAAAAAAAACTGATTAGTTTGATAAAATCAAAATGATCTTATTGTGAATATGAATATTTGTATCTTACATAGTCTTACATAGCTCTGATTAAAGATTAAGTGCTTTAGATATTTAGAACTTAAGTCTTAGCTATGAGGGATTGAAAAGATGAAAACTCATCCAACAAGACTTGTTAAACCTGAGGCTTTCACAAATATTGAGTGCCCTGACATGAAGAGAAGCTGATGACTGGGAGATGTAGGGATAGTTAGTGGAGAACATCCATTCTCCAGAAAGTCTAGTTCAAATGAGGAGGTCTTTATGCAAGGGACTGTCACTGATAAGCACCCCTTCACAACTTTATTTGCTTTTAATACTTTTGCTTCGCCAAATTATTGGCTAAGTTACATATTCCTATCACATCATCTAAGAACTAACAGGTTAGATACTTCACCAATAAGCATGAAAAATATGAACACTTATAAAGAAGACTAGACTGTTTTGTTGTTGTTGTTGTTTTAGCCATCTACAGTCCCAGGTCAAACTTTTGATTCATGTACAAGGTCCCAGAGAGGTTGCTTTAATGTTAATTCATAAGTTATTTATTTGACACTTGCACTATGGATGTGCATAGAATATGGATCTGAAATTGTACTGAGCTATGGGCTTTTTGACTTGAACTGAGATGAGGATCTGGCAGGGATCCACAGAAATGCATAACAATTTGAGTTCTTCCTGGATGATGCTTCCAAAAAGCAGTAATGAGGTAAAGCAATAGTGAAAAAAAGAATTAATACTGCAAGCTATATACAAAAAGAACTGCAGGAATTCAGTCAGTATGTAGATTATGAGCTATAAAAGCTTCTCAAAGCCACTTGGATTTATTTACTCTTTTTTCCTGGCTTTCTGTCATACTTAAGAATTTTCAATACATCAGCCATTCTACTCTTTCTGCAGGGAAAAGCAAAATCATTTTAGTAATTGAGATGTCTCCCTGTGTTGTTAGTCCATTTTTACTGATCTTACTATCCTCCATTAGGTCTAGAAGAATTTCTCACTGTGACAAATTCAGTAGGACATTCATAAAAGGCTGTAGAGCTGAGAGGATTCCCCAGAACTCATCTGGTCCCACTGGGACAAGTTCAGCAGTACCTAGACACTTTATGAACATTTCTCTAAATTGTTTCTGAAATCTTCCTGGGTTATAGCATACGGACCTACTTTTTCTTAATGAAAGTAACATGGTACTGGGAAGGCTAAAATGAAAGTAATTTTTTTTTAGTATAAAATTTTAGAATTCACTGCAATTTTAAAAACATATGTTTACATCTTTTCATTTTAGCATTATTAGGCAAGAATTGTATACTTTCTCTTTTGTTCACTGTAAACAGTTGCTTACTTACTTATACTGAATTAATAAATAAACTAGTGGAAACCTCTACATAAAGCAAATGAATTTTTAAACAGTTTCCTAAAAGGTATTTGAACTCTCTGGTGATGAATGACTCCCCTAGATGAATGCCAAACATTTAGTTTCACTGCAGTGCCATGACAGAAAGACTTAACAGCCCAGTTTTGGTCTGAACATTGGCAGAACTTGTCTCCATCTGCCTGATGCAAATAGTGCTCAGAAAATGATCTCCATCACAATGTTAAAACTGAAACTAGTCTGTCTTCTTCTATGATTGATAAGGGCTACTTCTGGAAAGGTTTGATCTATAGAATGGGCTCAGCAGTATTTTAGTGATGTTAGTATGAATTTTGCCATTATCTGAAACTTGTGTGATCAAATGTTAGCATTTTCTTTGTCCATTCCAAGTACCAGTTAAAATGTTCACTAATGCCTCTTAGTGGTCTCATCTAGATGCATAAAATAGCACATGTTCCAAATCAGAATTTATTAGCAGGATCTTTTCTGCTATATTAATGAAATAATCATTATCTTCTGAAATAATATGTTTACAGACTATGGATTTATTTTGAGGAATTTTTTAGAATAATTATTTTCTTCTCTGAAGGATTTTTGTATTCTAGATGTCATAAAAAAGCATTAATAGCTTTGATATATATTTGAGCTGTTTCTTTTTCCTGGGATAATTCATTTCAGTTGTATGTAACTTGATCAGTCTGAAAGCCCAGCTTTTAAATATTGGAGGTTTTCTTTTATTTTTTTTTTATGTTAATATGCTTAATAACAGGAAAAAAAATCATTAGCATTGTCCACTGAGCATTATTTTTTTTCTGTTATTTTTGTATAGACTGTGTCACTAGCCTGATTTTTAAATTGCCATCCACTGACAAGTGAAATGATCTTTTGTCTCTATTGTTACACTGTAATCAAACAGCACTGATTTTGTTACTACTCTGCCAGCTTTCTGCAGAGGGAAATGATGGCCAGGGCAAACTGGAAGTGAGAAGAGGCGGAAGGATATCAGAAGGAAACTGCAGAGCTCAGGGAAATGCATGCTGTAATGAATGGCTAGTGTAGCTGCTGTAAGATTAGAGGATTGCTTGGCGTCATATTTCCAGAAGTGTCTCTTTACCCAAAAGCACTGACCATAGTTTGTCTTTTGTATTTTACGTCTAGGGCTGGCAGTGAATTCTTGACAGACATGAAATTAAATGCATAAAATTGTCAGCTCTCACTAGAGTTGAACTTACAGTGGAAAAGACCAATTTGTGTCTGTGCAGCAGTAAATAGTTCTTATTCAAGCCTCAGTAAAAGGACTGTTTTGTTCATTTAAGGCTCTCTGGTATGTGCAACAAATGGCTCCTAAAAGTCAGCTGTCCCTGACTAGGGCCAACTTGCAATGGAAAGGGCACTCTGTGCCCACAAACTTGAAAGAGTGATTTTGCTTACAATCTTACCCAATCATTTTTAAAGATACCATTTACCCCCAAAAGAATAACTTATATCACTGAGTGCTGCTACCTCCAGTACAGATTTTCTCCAATTAATTATCTGAAATAATCTTTGTTTCCACTGTAGCTACACATATCCTCCATAACCCTAACCGGTTATGTTGAAAACTCCTTCACTTTGGAGCTCAGCTCTCACAAATATAGAACAGTCTAAAGTATGCAACAAATAGAGAGAAATCTCTAAAATTATAGTGACTTTTCAGTGTTGTCTTCTCATTTATGCCTGGGATTCATCTGAGCTAAGTTGAGATAGCTCAGTATTCCAGTCACTCTGCATTTCATAAACTGACTAAGGAAGAAGCACCTGAAAGGCAATTTGTCTGTTGTATCACATTGTTCTCACTTGCTGTTTTTCCCATTGACTATAAAGGACTGAAGAGTCCACATGTCTTACATGACTTAGTAAGTCCTACTTACCTACTCTGTCTTAGTTGCAAGGGATTTAGTTGCATGCATTGGAATCTGTGTTTTATTTGTCAGTAAATTTCTGGCACCTAGTAATGGCCTTGTAGTGAGTGAACATTCACTCTTCATGAAAATTTAATGCAGCAAGATTCATTGTTAATATCTGAAATTTTTAACGCTTGTGAATAAGGTGTTACAGTAGGTTTCTTTTTGGCAGAAATAACATTAAAGTTTACTTTCTCTTTTGATGAAGGAAAAAGGACACATTTTTATTTGATGATAGATTTCACAAGAGCAATGAAGAGAGAGAAAGAATTAGAAAATAGCATTTAATTGCTTGTGAAAGGCAGAGCAAAGTCCAAATTTGGTCATGTTGCCAGACCTCCTCTTAAACATATTGAAGGCTGCCAATGTTCTCATGTGACAACAGAGGTAAACTATTCAAATTTGTTTCTCAGATAAGCAGGAAAGCTAAAAATACAGTTCCTTCTGCAGATACTTTTTGAGTTTTATGTCACTGAAAACTTTCATTCCAATCCTTCATCTTGAGATGTGCAATTTCCACTCATGCTGCCAGTATTGCTCCTCAGCTGGCTTATTTGTTGATACCATTGCTGCAATTCAAAGAAGATCAAAACAAAAGGACTGACAGAGGAGAAAGAAGAAAATAAGAAAATTATAGGAGAAAATAAATAGATCAGGCAAGTAAGTGAGGGGAAAAAATTGGGAGAAAAGTTTTGGGGAAAGATATAGAAAAGGCCTTAGAGAAAGCATCGTTGTTGGAGCAGTGTATGAAGAAACCTTAATGGTTGAAGCGCTGAAGAAGCAGCCAATCATTCAGCAAAGAAAACAAGAGTGGCTAATAGGGGAGGCTAATTAATCAAGTATGTTAGCCCTCAAATCATAGCATTATTTTAAACCGTATTTGGTTTGGTTTGCTTTGACATTTAATGTTCAAGCTCTTCTACCACGCTAAATATGTTCACAGCATGTAGACATAAATTTATTTGATGCTGAAACTATTAGATCTTCCCATTAACAGTGAGCACCATTACTAGGTAACTGCATCATCCACTGCAGGAAATGATTCCACCACCTGCTCCACCAGGAAGATGTCCTTGCAGCTGCTACACCAGCACTGCCAGCCCCTCATGTGTCCCTAGGACTCCCTGTTTTCCAAACCACCTGTACCCTCTGTCTTCCTGATACTCAAGCATGGCTTTTCTAAGGCCTTGCCCCAGTCTTAGCCACCACAAACTGTCATTTGGGGTCAAAAAAAAAAATGGAATTAGAGCAAAGGAGAAGTGCTTTTGTCTGCAGGAAGGCTGTGAATGAAGGAAGTCAAGCTGGGGTGTTCCTGCACCTCAGCTTCTCTCCTCTTGCCCTGTGAATGGTATCGGGTTTCTGGGAAGAGAAGGAAAAGAGATTCATGGATGTCACTGAGAGAGTAGATTCATGCAGGTCAGGATGAGCTTCTGCTATAAAACTTTATGCATTGTCACCAAGCTACCTCCAACTGCACCAGAAAATTTCCACAAGTTGTGATATGGTGGTGAGAAAACACCAAGAAAGCTGTGGCTACATGTTCCTGTCACTCCTGTGCCCCTTGCTCTGCTGAGGAAGCCCTTTCAGGGCTGCACCCTGTACTTGGGCAAGGGCTAGAGACACCATATGGTGATTTACAGCCTGGAGAAGCAGTCACTGACCTTTGCTGGGATTGGGCACTGTATTATGTATTATGCCATGGACAGCATTTTGTCAGCTTTGCTTTTGAGCCTCTTTCTGTGGCTGAAAAGATCCTCAGAAGTGAAGGGACCCGTAAAACACTTGGAAGCCATGTGCTGGGTGGCTGCTGCTATAGGCATTAGCCAGCTCCACTTCTCCCATCTGTCAGAGCAAAGGGAAAGCCACCGTGGGTTTGGTGGGTGTAGAAAGAACTCTTTGGCACCATCTATTGCTGAGCACTGGAAGCTACAAGGATTGTATTTACTTGCCTTTTTTAAAAGCTGCTGTAACTGCATAGAGGTACAGGAACTGAAGGGGAAGCTCAAGACTTATGCCCACTCCTGCTTCCATCTCCTACTGAGCTCCTATAGGGAGTCTGGAAAGACAGTTAAAGAGCTGTATACAGAGCCAGTACTCACAAAAGTTTCTCAATAGGGTGAATAAGGCTTTTTATTAAAACTGTAGGTGAAAGCAGTGGAGCTGAGAGTCTCAGTGAACTTCCATCCACTATGTTGCTATAACTGAATTAAATGATGTAGTCACAAGGCCAGGTAATGTTAGAAGACATGCAAACCACCAAACTTGTGAGGGAGTGGGACAGGAATATTTCTCTGTCATCAAAAACGATAGTGGTTGTGTACGAGTGTAGAGGTAGACTACTTACTATCAATGTTAACAAGAGGAAAGTTTAATTAACTCTTTAGAGTGAAACCTTGTTTTTCCCAAGTTGATGCTGGGTTCTCATGCAGCATCACTTTTTACAAGAAGAGAAATGTGGAAGTATGACATACTAAATGCACCCAAGGCAGGCATTTTGCTTGGCCAGAATTTTCATTTGGTGGTCCTTTCTTTGGCAAGTCCTTGGCTTTGCTGGCAAAAGGCATACATTTCTTAAGAAGTCTACTTTCTAGCTGATCTGAATGTGAACAGTGGCACTTGTGGCTCCATTCAGCTGCAGTGAGAAGCCGTTTTAAGTGGCTGGAGTTTAGGGCATGTGTAGATAACTTGGTTCATGTAATGAAGGAAAATAGCATCCATAAAAACACTTTTCCTCCTGTGACAACTTAGTTCTTATAATAACCTTTATGTAAGAGTCATCTCAAGGGCTTTTGAAGAACTCTCTCTGCTGGATTAGCTGCATCACCATCATCAATGCAGTTGTTGGCACCCTCCTCAAATGCCAGCAGGTTAGTGAGGGAGGTACACATGCCATGATGACCTGTTCCCTTCAGCCTATCTGTGTCCACATACTCCATATTTCTCTTTGTAGTTGTGGACTCCACTGTCTTGCCCAGGATGCAGTGAGTCTCACCAGTCTATCACCAGTCCCTTGCAGAACCTTTCGTGCAGATGGGAGTTACATTGTCAGTCCTTTGGCATGGTGGGTGTTTGAATGGCAGGCTACACACGTGCCACATCTCAGTTCCGCTAGAGCTCTCATGAGCACCATCCAATCCTGAGGGTTACTGGCATCTGGTTTAGTACTGTCTCCATTGCTGCTGTGTTCTGCAATAGCTCCCGTATTTGTTCAACTGCTTTGGCACACCATAATAAGGCAGTCATTAGGTTCTGGGCTGAGATTAGTGACTAGTTTGATCAAGCCTCTAACCTGAATTAATAGGTCGTTTTTCTCACAGTAATATATATAGCTGTATAGAAGGGAACTATATACAAGGTGCATTTTGTTGTTAATGGATACCTAGAGACTGTTCAACAGAAAGTGGCCAATAGTTTATGTTTAACTGATAAGGTCAGCAGTATCTGTTCTGATACTGCAGAATGGATGCCATTGCTTCCTTCGCAGCTAGTAACAATCCACAGTTACTGCAAGTTATTTTGCTTTATACCAGAGAAAGTCCATCTTGAGTCTGTAGAAGAGAAAGCCGGGTGATGAAGAGAATGCATTAAGTGTGCGTCAAATCTCCTTTTCATAAGTCCTTAGCAATCACAGCTGCCATCTCTTTTCCAGGCACATCATCTTCATTCTTGCCTTGAAGCACTAACATCACGTGCTGCAGCACAAGCGAGCTCATCTGCTAATACCTCTGTGCCAGAAGAGAATGACTAAGCTGTGTGGGAAGGAGAGGTGCTCAGCTCAAGGTTGTCTGTTACTTTCATTATGTAAAGTTTCATTGTAAGAAGATATTGTGACTACGAGTAAGAATATTTAGATTGACAAAAAGTAGTGGTGTCTCAAAAGAAATGCCTGAGCCGACACTGTTCTTCATGTCTTCTCTGCAGACTCAGAGAAGTGGAATGTCAGCACAGGCATATGCAGAGGAAGTCAGTATAGCACCAGACTGGTTCTTTTTTAAAGGCTTGAGTATCCAGTGCTAATGGAGTAGGAAGAAGGCTGCACATCTAGAAAATGCTAAACTTCAGTCCTTTGGAAATTCCAGTGGATTGGAACAAAAAATCAGCATAGTTAAGCTTGATTATTCTAATAAATTTTATTCTAACTAATGACAATTTTAACCCAACATTAGAGATCTAATTTTGCTTTAGTTTGATATTTGAAACTGCAGAATTTCATACTGGGAGTCTATTTTTCACCTTCCCCTTGCAGTATGCTGTTACAGAAAGAACTGCTTTGAGGAAATGTACCAGAGCCTTGAACAAACCAGAGCACAGTGTTCCCATGACTTCCATCCTGTTTTAAACCCTGTTGGTACAGATGTAGTTAACTAGGAGCACATAAAGTGTCCTTTTTTCTTGAAGTGGTTGCTAATTAAGAGAGTGGGATTAAATCATCCTGTCTCTATCTAGTGCTTTTGAGTTTGACATTCCTTACCCTTCTAATTAAGAGTGAACATTTGCAATGAGGTATTGATATTTCTGGGTGTACTTATTAACTCACAAACTGTTGGGGTGTGAAAGGCATCAGACTGACTGCTCTCTTATGATGGGGAGCTGAAGTACACGGTGCTGCTCATGCTCAGAAAACAAAATAGCTGTGCACTAACTATTAACAAATATTATTTTAAATGACTGCAAAATAAGATATCTTGATTGAAGCATCCGTAGTTAGAAATAAGAGGATAGCATTCACAGGCTACTATCTACAAGTCATGGCCATTATACCAGCATATAGTATTTAGGCTTACTTATCTCTGAACAGTCAAAAATCAT
>JAVCKT010098679.1:0-10533 GCA_032273925.1 Rhynchotus rufescens | reverse complement strand
TTCTAGCATTTCTTAACTTTTGAATCCTTGACATTGCAACCTTAATCTTTTTAATATAATGCTAGTGTTTGCATGCATAATTTGGTATAAAATTACATACACGGTTCTAATGGTGATACCTGCTGAGAATCAGATTAACAGGCATGACATTCTGGAGAAGGAAGAGCAGATAAGGCTTTCCTAAGAGTCTTAGGTCTGATAGAGAATGAGATTTAAAGTTCATCTGAAGAGACATGCAGTTGTTTCCTCCATTAGAAACTTTTTAAAAAATATATATTTTTAAAAACACTGAAATTGAAATTGATTTTTTTAAGCAGTGTATACAGTCCTTGACAGATTTGTGACATGAAATGAACATTTCAATGGTGACTATGATCTCGTTTGGCCTAAAAAAGGGTCTTCTCTGGGTGCATGTAACCTGCAAAACAACAAAGTCACAGTTGTTGGAGCTATGTTTAAAAATTTTACTAAAGTGTTTGTTTTAAATGCATGTATATTTTACCCAAAACAGCGTCATGGCAGACAGTCCTCCTAGATAGTTATGTAGTGGGTGGCAAAAAAACAAAATGTTGTTTGTTTTTTTTTAAGCTAGATACCTTGTAATTTAATAAGGTGCGCCAGTTTTTGTGTTGAGATACTGTAAATAATCATTTCCTATTCATTTTCTCCATATTGTTCATTTATTTGTTCATACCTGTTTTATTCTATATCAGTTATCATTCTAGCCCTTTGATCATTCTTGTTGCTTATCTCTGTATCTTTTCTGGTTGTTTAGCCCTTTTCAAATGGACTTTTGGAGATACTAAAATAACATGGTGTTTTTATCATCCAGTGTATAAGGGTAAAGATGATGAAAGGATATAAATATATACAACATAAAAATAAGGACAATAGTGCTGTTTTCTTTTTTGCTCTGTTTTTCCCTAATAAGTCTTAGCATTTATTTGTTGACTAAAAATGAGTACTGAATGATATTTTCAGAGAACCATCAGTGACTTCAAAATCATTTTCTTGAGTATAAGGAAGTTATTGCAAGCCATCACTACATACAAGAAAGTTCTCTGTGGAACAATCACCATTTAGTAGAATTTGGTAAAATATCACTCACAAATTATGGAAAGTGGGAAAGTTTCTTATGTTTTTTATGGTGGCCACATACTCAGACATTAAGATTCTCAAGCAGACAAGAAACCAGAAGAGGCAGAATCCGTGTACACTTGTGTCTATATCTTATTAATTAGAGCTTTTACGCAGAAGAAGCAAATTCATCTAAGATGGAGAAGACTTACGATTGAATCAGACAGGCTGAGCATCTATGCAAGTGTTCTGTCTGCTTTGATATCAAGAAGGGATGTCTTATTTTCCTTGAGAAAGGACTGACTTTGTTTATATAGCTAGCACCACAAGAGGGTTAACTGAGCAAAACTAGGTGACATACGAAGAAGTACCTATCCATATGGCTGTACAATTAGATATCTAAATAAGAGCTGACTGAGCTAGCTCTGAGACTGGAAACAGCCTAGTCATGACCATGCTAATCACCCTCACAGAAACACCAGGCCTGCCAGCTGAGCTGCTCTCAGGCTGATACAGGTTTGCTGCTTGTAGATCCCAAGTGATCTACATTCGGGCTCAATAAGCAGGTGCACCAGCACAGGGGCATCACGCCAGGGGACACTGCACATGTTTTCTTGCATCCTTTAGGTGACATGAGTATATGAGTAAAATAATGAAATCTGATGAAGCATTAGAGAAGCTACATGCAGGAGATATTGGTGATCAACAATTTTCAGGATTTCCACTTGAAATAACCAAGAAGAGACTGATATAGCCTATAATATCTCTATTTGCAGAGGACAAAAGAAGTATAGGAAGTCAAGATATTTTTACGTTTAATTATAACATGTGTTTGAATCAGGAAGATGGATTTCCTCCAAAGCTGCAAGCCATGACAGAAATCCAAATAAAATGCCCGTGAATTATAAACTTACTGATGTAATGTAAAGTACATAAAAACTTGAGGAAAATAGGAAAAGAAAGGGTAAACAGAATTGAGTAATTTTCTTTCAGTTGCCAAATACGGCCAGGAGGTGATAGCCATAATGGTCTCTCATATATGAATAACTTACATAACGAAAAGGCATTCAGCATCACTTCAAGTATTTCACTTTACAGCACCACTAGGGTAAGCTGTACTATTTGGAAAACATTCTTGTAAAGTTCTTTTGTATTTATAATGAAGATACCTATACAAATGAACTATACAAATATATTATATGCAAAGGAAGATAAGAAACTCAGTAGTTCTAAAAGGAAGCAGGATAATCAAATGCCTGAATAAGAAAATGAGACACTTTAAATGTTTTATTATGTTTTCCAATCTGTACAGCCAGTCATCCGTTCTCCTTCTTTTCCCCTGCTTTATCAGGATGTTGCAAATATGCAGCTGCCTGCTCAATGAAGTTAATGAATTCCAGCACAGGTGCTCTTGATTGTATTGTATAATCGAAACCCTTTTTTACTTTTTCCTGTTCCTATCTTTGCATCTGTACTGTGTTTTTTTCTTCTTGTTTGTTTTTTTGGGGGGGCTGAGGCAGGAGAGAAGGGAGGGGTGTTTAAGAGTTTTATGGCTTGAAAGAACTAAGGTATTCCAGCTGTCAAATGAAGAATAGCTGTGGAAAAAATGGGTTAATATTACAGAATGAAGTTTCAAGCAGATTAATATTTCACATATTGAATACTATTGAATACACAAGCTGAGTTGTGCAGACATGTTTTTGACTCTTTGTAGTTTGTAATTTTCTAGTGTGTCTGTATTTTGTCACAAGTTTTTGTGAGACTTTGCTGAAGCATTTTTAAGATATGACATACTAAAAACAGAAGATATAATATAGGAAATTGAAGGTTAAAACACTGGCATCTATCACTGAAAATGAAATCCTGACCTAATGAACCTATGGCAAAATTCCCAGCAACATTATTAGAGTCAGGAAGTGAGGTTTTTTTTCCAGACAGGTAGAAATTAATCTTACATTATCTTTGTATGGCTCAGAATTGCCGCTAAATATATTAAACAAAAATGCCTTTTTCTATTGTCAGAAGAAATCGCTATTTGAGAAAGAAATCCTTGAATGACACCTTCAAGATAGACTATGATATCAGAAACCGAAATTCTAAGCATTTTGAACAGAACAAGCTAAGCCTCAATGGCAAAGTAGTTCTGTATAGGGACAGCTAGGAAGTCCAACTTGGACAGCCAGTTAGTGTTTGCCAGTTATGGTGAACATCAGCTAACAAAACGCCTTTCACTGGATATGGAAAATGTATCAGAATGGAGCCATATGCATTTAGTTAGTAGCATTCAAAACCCAACAAATGAAACAAAACCCTCCCCCAGCAAACCAGAGATTGTTTCATACTGCCAGCAAAAAGTGGCTCATGGAATGAGAATTCACGGTGGAGGGAGCCACACAGCAGCTCACACATTAACATGCAAAAGGAAGCATGGAACAAGGATCAAATTGTTTATCACCACCCAAAACAAAAACAGTCAGTACAAAACAATCAAACAGGAAAAAGAAAAATTCTGAAAAAAACATAAGAAAAGTGCTAGTCAGAAAGAAGACCAAAATACGACTTGTCCCATACTTTCCACAGTAACAAGATGAAAACAAAAGAAAAATTGAGAAAGAGACATGAGATTAAGGAATTGCTACATAATAAGTTACTCTTAAATGTGAAAATAGTGAAGGAGATGCCAAAGGAGTGAATAATACCAAGAATGATTATTTAAGAACTAGGTAAAACATGACAAAGCTATTGAGTGATTCTAGTTTGATTCAAGAGATCAAAACATGTTTGCACATTAGAAAATATAAAACGATAAGAGAAATAAAGAGAGTTTTCAGTAGCCAATATTCAGTAATTCAGAAATAATTTCTTATCTTTGAGTCAACAGGACTGAAGATACTGCAGAACAATATTAATACAAGGAGTTTTATTTTTAGTATTAATGAGCGATTTATCTACAGCAATTAAATGAGGATGGGAACTAGCTTTGCACAGATGATGAACAAATACTGAATCCTCCTTAAAGAAAGCAGAACTCCAAAAGTGGTATGTGATATGAGTGCATATACGGCACACTTCCAAAGAGATCCATGAACTAGAAGATGGCAACACTAGACACCAAGGACTGTCCTGGGTTCCCTTGGCCCTGTGCAGCCTCTTGGATGTGCTGGGCTACCCTAGTTGGGTAATGGGAAATGGGGCTGGCCGGGCGTTTTGAGAGATCTGTTTTTCTGTCTGATTGTGGCATATGAATGAGCCCCATTTCATTCAGAAAAGCTTGTCTAAGCCTGTCTTCCCCAATATTCAATGTCTGTGAATCATGTTTTCAAGATTTAAGACTAAATGCGATTATAGGCGCAGTCTCATCACATAAATTTTCACTTTTTTTTTTTGATGTAAACACAATAAAAGGGACTGCTAAGAGAGTGTAAATTATAAAGATAATGGTTAATCTGATTTAATACAAATCATCTAATGAAAGGTTAGTTTAAAAATGGATTTTAAAATGTTTATGTTGAGTAATTTACATTTAAAAAAGTACTAGGACAAAATCAGAATTTATTCTGTGTAGTGCTTTCTTTGTGAATGTATGCAAATGGATTTTGTGGGGAAGGTTTCTCCATGGTGACAGAGCTTTTTGTTTGATTCAGGGATTATATTGCCAAGCATGTCTTGGCTTTTCCCTTCCAGGCATCCTCCACACAGGAAGCAAGGTGGGAGCTAAATTACCTTTGGACTCTTGTCATTTCTAGTCCGTGTCTTTACCTTGTCTGTCATGCACAGAATGAATCTAAGAACTTGCAGCTCCTTCTTACTAACCAGACCTGGGAAAGCATCAAATTAAGTTCAGTTTGTCTGGTAGCCTTAGTCTTTTTTGTTTATGGAAAAAGATAAATTATGCTAAAAATATTATGAGGGGAAATTTTCTTCCTGGGCCTTCTGGTATTTTCCACACAATTTTATTTGTCTGGATTTTGGCAGGGGTAGGGAGAGAGAGAGAGGAAAAAAAGTTGGAGAAGGAGATGCTTTTCATTTTGAGGAGGCTTTAGTGTTGGTTTTAATTGTTGGCTTACAGAGAGTCTGCATAGCTGATTTTCTTCTCTAAATGAATGCATTGTGATCAATATATGAGCCTTTAACAAAATTAATATGGTTCAACAGATTGAATTTTCAGTTGTTGATTCATCCCTTATTTTCCCTGAGGTCATTTGGGAAGCTTGCTTGAAGAATAAAAGTCACTAAAACTACATTGGTAGAGACAAAGAGGAAGCTAGAAGTAGTAGTACTTTTAGTTGTACCCATTAATGAGATTTTGCTGGTATATATGAGAGAAAACCTTTGGCCTGGAGGATTGAAATAGCTGTAAGAAAATATTTTTCTTCTGCACTGCAGTAAGATAGGTGAAAGTGCATCATTTAAAAACAGTCAATTATAAATGCATTTGGAATACATTACCAATATTTACTATTGCCATGAGAAGAAAGAGAACTAATTGCAAAATTTAATGTCAAAAGACTATAGTTAGAGCAAGACAGCATCAGGAAGGAAATCAAGCAATTAGAAACCCCCACTAGTGGCTGTCAAGAATTTTGGGGGTTTGGACAGTTGTTTAATAAATTACAAGGGAAAAAAAAAAAAAAAAAAAAAAAAAAAGATGAAATGAGTTTCTTATTTTGCAGCTACAGGGAAATGGTCCAGCCAAGGTCTCTCCACTGCTTCCAGCCGCAGGAAGCAGCTGAGCGACTGTCCGCAGTCAATCAGAGGGCTGCAAAGCAGCACCACGCAGCTCGCTTAACATCCTCCTCCGTCTACATTTCTGACAGCTGTTTCACTACCAAGAAAGCTGGACCCAGGAGTCCTCAGTGACAAGTTTCTTTCCCCTTCTCCTTCTCCTTCTCCTCTCCTCTTCTGGCTGTAAAGGAGAACTCATTTTGCCAGCCATGCATTTTGGGGAGGCACGGTGGGAGTGTGGTGCGGGTGAATTGCACAAAACTGCTGCATTTGCTGACGTGGATCCAAGATTCACAGCCTTTCACGCATATCACCCTGCATACACAATTTGTGCCAGCAACTCAGGGAGATATGAAGTAACTTTTTGTGTTGGAATTCACCATGTCTTAGTCTTAGATTAGAAACTGGAAGATCTCCAAGTTGTTTAATGGAAAAAAAAATGGAAAGTAGAGTTTCATAATATAACAATAGTATACAAAAGAAGAATACAAAAGAATATACAACAATAGTATACCAAAGAAGAACCACGGAGGGGAGGGGACGGGTAGGGTAGGAGCAAATAAGGAGATAGCAATATATTTATTTATTTAAGCGCAGGGACTTCCTTCCTCCTGCTCTCCTGCGCTTTCCTTTTCCCCTCACTTCTTTCCCGCCGAAGGGCCGCGCGCATGCGCAGAGCCGCCTCCACCGCACGCCGCGCGGCCCCGCGCCCTGCGGCGCTCGCGCTGCTGGCCGTTGGCCGTTGGCCGTTGACCGTTAGCGACCGACGGGTCACTGGCAGTAGGCGCTGCCCTCTGCCCGTCACGCGCTCGCCGTCCGCTCTCCCGCCATGGTCCCTCTTTCCCCTCACAGCCCCTCACAGGCTCGGCCCGCAGCCCCCAGCGCAGGCTGCTGGAGGGCGCCACATGGCGGCTGAGTCCAGCCCCGGGCTCGAGTGGGGTCAGCAGCGGGGGAGCCAAACCTCCTATTAATAAGGATTAATAAGGATTAATGGGGTTAGTCGAGCCTCAGTGAAAATGATCGTAATAAATAGGAGCCACTCTGGTGAAATCCAGGAACCAGCTTTAATGGAAAAACCTTTGTTTTGCTTATTAAAAACAATATTGTTACAATCCGATCAATATTGTTAAATCAAATGCTATCCATTCTGGCAAGTGTATGGAAACTGAAGTACAACACTACATCCTGAATTTATTAATATATCTGAATTCAGACCTAACTTCTGGAAGAAGCTCAATGGGGAATTTCTTCCGTTGAAGAAGAGCTGATACCATCATATAGATGCTCATTGCTACATATCAAATAGATATGCATAAGATCCTGCATAAGTCAGGATGAAGCTTTTCCAGTGTTTCTGTGAAATGCGGTTTCTTTTCCAGATGCTTGGCAGCTTGGACAGCTGAGCCTCCAGCAAAGCTGTTACTGTGTGTATGCAGATAAACAGCGTATGTGAAGCAGATCCAGCACTGCTCCTCTGCAGTTAATCTTTCCATGCATAGGCGGTCTCGCTGCTGCACACAGCGCATTCCATGTGTTATAGCTGCTCCGTGTGAGCGTGGCTGTGATTTATCTAGAACTGCCCCAGAGTTCAACATTTAAAATTTGTCAGCAGTAACGTCACGACAAAAGAAAAATGGAAGAGGCTCTGCTACCATCAATTCTCTGCTGGCACAGCATGTGTTGGTGACATTATGTGAACATCTTAAATTAAAATTGCCTGTCTACCACTTGACTTTAAGGCATATTCGTGACAGGAAGCTGGAAGTTTCAAGCTGTTCCTTTCCGTCCTTGCGTATTGACTGAGTGCCGAGGAGCAGGATTACTGCCAGCTAGCGACCAGGGAGTGAGCACTGCTCCATGCAGGTAGGAGCTCCCCTGGCAAAGACAGGGGCTTGAGTCTGCCTGGTTCTGGGTCTGCGTATAGGCGGTCAGAAGAGGCCTGGGAATCCCCATTGCAAATAAGAGCTAAGAGCTGATAAGAGCAGTATAAGAGGGAATTTGGTAGTGTGAAATATGAGTGTGATGTGCCCAGAAACCTAAATCAAAAGAAGTGTTATGAAATGATCCTTATAATTCTCTGCTCTTCCCTATTTGGGAGATGATTTAAATGGATAGGCCTGTGAGTGACTCATCAGGTCACCTAATCATCAAACTACCTTTCCCTCAAACATCCTGTTCAGAGAAATGAAATGAAGAACAAAAATCTTAATTTTAGCTTCCTGCGTTTCTGTTGAGTCAGGACTGGGTAATAACACAGTAGGTGATATATTTTGCTCATAGATGATAAATTCAGAAACTTCCCTCTGTTGCTTGAAAAATACCCAGAACAGATCCTACACAAATTTTCATGTTGTTGCCATTAAGAAAAAAATAGGAGATTTGCTATCCAAGACAAGTATGTTACACAATAAAGTAAGTTGGGAAACAAAATTTTGCAGCTTGCGGTTACAGTATGTAAAGCAACACTGGGCAGAAACGTTAAGTTGCAAGCTTCATATTGAATAAACCAATGGGCCTCATATTACAAAGGCTTTTTAAGTTGTCATGGCATCCATTTATTTTACATAGAAACCTTTTAATCCTATATAAATTAGTCACAGTAAGGAAATAGCCATTTTTGCACCAATTGTAATAAGATTGGCATCCATTTGTTAGGTTAGGAGGGACTACTTTCTACTTCATTGCATGGATTATAGTTGGCTCCTCAGGTAAAAAGAAGCTAGGAAAAAATGAAGGTCTCTGAAGTTTTAGAATTACGTGGCAAATATGTCTCTTTCTCTAGCGCCTTTTCTTTGTAGTTAATCAAACAATCCCAACTCTCCAATTCATATATTACGGTATGAAAATGCAATCTGTTCCTGCATGATTGGTTCATCTTTTAGATAAGACATTTGATAAATCAGTAAAGATTCTATCAGTCTGTGATTGCCTAATCCAGAGATCCTTTAGGTCGGAAATGCGAGACAAAGGAAAACTTGTGTCATTCAGCTGTTTTTTTTTCCTCTCTCATGCTTTCACTAGAATTAGTTTAGCTTGCTGATGGAAAAAAACACTTCCAAGTTTGCTTAGCAAATTAATAACAGAGTCCAAACTGGTATTTTGCCTTTGTCAAATTCTTCCTCTTGCTGGCAGAAACATTTCAAGAATTCAATTTATGCTCCCAAGGGAGACTAAATATATTATCAATCATGTTATATGTATTTGAACTCTAGATTACTACAATTCAGTAGAATCTGCTTTATTCTTTCCCTTATTTTATATATACATATGTATGTATATGCAAGTGAGAGTTTACCTTAAGTAACCCTGATCTATAAGGGAAAGTAACCCCGAGCTATAATACAATGGTAAATTTTTGTATTGATTTTTAAGATCCTGCTGTGATTTTTATGTATCCCATTCCTAAGGTTCCTTTTGTACCTGATTTGTTTCTTTCTTACTTACGTTTCTCAACATCTTTTAAATTCTATTGAGATTTATTTTATCTGAAGAAATGGACATTCATTTTGATTAAATACCTTGAGAAAAAAAATTGTGGCTTATATACTTTTACATGGTACATTTCACCATAATCTTATATGTGAAAAGCACTTCCCTAGAACTCATGTTTGAAACAAATGAACATTTATAATGATGTTTTGCACTCTTGTGTTCTAATAATCTAATATTTCTAAAGCATGGGCCTGGGATTATAGCAATAATTGCAGAACTAAATCTGTATAACTGCTAACTATTAAAAGCACAAAAAGTAAAATCCAAAAATATGGCTAACGGTCCACTTTTTCGTGGCTGCAGAAACATAGGATTACAGAATATTCAGTATTTTACATTTGGACAATATCAATATATGTTATCTAATATTTTGGTTGTTTTAATATTATTAAAGCAGGCTATTGCTATAGTCATAGAAGTTTCAATCAATAGTAGTATAAAAATGTTTCTCATTCGTGTTAGTACAAAATTTAGAAGTAATGATACTACCTGACATTTTTTTCTTTTAAGCTGTTATTTTACATAGTAGTATGAATTGACCTCTCATACTACCTATCTACTTAACTAGGTAGGCTTTCAAGTTTAACTTCTGAATCATAACAAAGCGAGGCTCTATCTTCATTAGCAAGCTCTGTAGCTCACGTCAAGTAGATTTGCAGTCTACTACACATAGATTGAATACACGTAGACATGTTTTATGATTAGAAAAGGTTTGTGCTGGGAACATCACAGCTGCAGTGTTCTAATTTCAGGGAGTTTATTTCAAGCTGCTTCTAGTCTGGTCCTGGGGACTCAATCGGTTCTGGGGACTCAGTGCCCATTTGTAACTGTAACATTAGAGTAGGTAACACTTGTAACATTAGAGTAGCTACAGTCCTATTTTAGTTTTATAGAAAAGGAATCCTGTTTTTATGGTCCAAGGCTGCTCTGTGATGTGAACTAAAGTGCACCAAAATGATATGACAGAGATTTCCTTCAAAAGTACACTTCTGGTCTGAACTATAAATGCTGACATGTCCTGTATAGCTAGCTAGATGTTTCACCTTTCCCTGTAGCCTCATTGATGTAGTTATTTATACAAAGTGAAACAGCTCCAAAGGCAAATCTGAAATATGACTCACACAGCACACGTAATATTTTTGTGACTTTTGTTCAGATCTTGCTTTAAGTCTCTTTTCCACATTCTGTGTAAAATGCATTGACTTCAAGTTATTTATTTTCAAAATATTTTCCCCCAAA
>JAVCKT010098678.1:0-10535 GCA_032273925.1 Rhynchotus rufescens | reverse complement strand
AAGACGCATTGCCCTTCTCTGCAGGACACCTTTCTCAGAGCACAGCAAGAGCAGCACTTCCCATCCCACGGAGCTCTACCCACTGGGGCCCGCGACACTGCTGCTAAGCCTGGCTCCACAGCAGCAGCACCACCTAATCCCCACGTCACCTGTTGCCCTTCTGCTACAGGCACCCCATCCTTCCATGTGCCAAGTAAAGTGCTTGTGTGAATTGTCCTTAGCCTCTCTGAGCGTCACTGAGCCCCAGGAGCATAAACATGCTGTTCTCTCTCTCTCTTGCCCTGAAAGGCAACTTTTGCCTTTGCCTTTGGGCTCCAGAGTTGAAGTAGGTCTTCAGGATGAGGAGCGAGGCTGCAGCATCTTAGCAAGGGATGTGGCACTGGGGTAGATGAGGCATGGGCAGCAAAGGAAGTGCTTGAGCAGCCTGTGAAAGCAGGCCTGGGGAAGCAACACCATGTGTTCTTGTGGAAAGGCAGCAAATTGGAGAGCTGGCTTGGAATATCTTGGAAGCTCTGCAAAATGGTCACAGGCCTTCACACACTCATAGGAAAGCCTCTAGGGAGGGCACCTGTCAACATAACCTTTGCTAGTGTTGTGGGTCTCTCTAGAGGTTGTGTGAGGGAGGCACAGGGCAAAATGCAGATTCTCAACCCTGGGCATCTGGAGAGTGGAGCATCTGGCGCAAAGTGTGGGCCCTCTCGTGAAGCTGCAGGAAGAAAGGAGATAAGACAAGAAGCAGACAACTGTCGAAGGAATTTGGGAGTTAACTGCAGCTGCAGAAGAAAAGAGATGATTGTTAACTTGTGAGATAAGATTGTTAGTTCACGCTCGGCAATTTAGTATATTAAGAGCTATCTCGGCCTTAATAAACGGCATTCAGTGGATCACATTGATCGTGTAGTGGTGTCCATATGATCCTCCACAACACTTGACTACGTCCCCTAGCGCTTCCCTGGCTGCTACTCCGGGTGCAAGAAAAGAAGCTCTGGTCGGCATATCCCAGAAGGGTAATTCATCATTACTGATATTGTCCAGTATACTTCTCTTAGCCCTTGATTGGGTACAATTCCACAATGTCATATTTAGCAGATCTCTCACTGATGGCATAAACATAGTTAGCTTGCTGAGGTAGCAAGATTCCTCGACAGGTCTTTGTGGAATGCTTTGCCAAGCTCGATCTCCACAGATTAAGAATACTCCTGAAGGAAAAGCCTTAGTGCATTATACTATTGTATTTGTTTTCTTTTTCTCTTTTTTCTTTTTTTCTTTTCGTTCTTTTTTCTTTTTCCTTTTTCTTTTTTTTCTCTTTTTTCTTTTTTACTCTTTTCTCTTTTTTCTTATTTCTTTTCTCTCTCTCTCTTTTTTTTTTTTCTTTTTACATAACATTGCTGTAAGAGCGGTTGTGTAGACTGGGCCAGATAGCCTGGCCCACTGTCCATGTTCAGTTCTCACGCGATCCCTAGCACCGCTATTGACGAGCACATGTGGTGCTGAACTAGCTGACTAGTTTCACCCGTCTGACCTGTAACGCGTGCTGCAGACCCATAGCGAGACCAATCATTCCCCCCATGGAGGAGAGGTGGCTGACAGGCTCCAAGCTTGCGGGCATCCGCACAGAGACAACGTAGGTCTCGGTTGGAGTCTCTCCCCGTCTCAGATCCACAATTGTTTTTCATATCTGGCGTGTCCTGTCACGTGGGGCCCGTACGTGATAGGAGGCGACCAGAGGGCGGGCAAAGCTCCGCCTTTATTGTTATGCCACTTTCCCTGGTGTGCGCATGCGCGGCCACCAGTGACGGTCTCTGGTCTCATTACGAGGGTCCTACCTTTATTACCTTCATCTCCCTTGCTTTGTGTTTGACCTCTGAGCTAGCTTACAGGTCAGCTCCCCTAGCATTGCAAAGGCAGCTAGAAGGGTGCCTGTATGACTGCATACATATGTAATGTATGTATGTATGTACATAGACATATACAATGTACATATATTTGTATGACTGCAAGTATATAATATAAAGTAGCGTTCAGTTATTTTTTGTACTGCAGACCATAGGTCCAAGAGTACCGAAAACAGTGACTGTTAATCAGTAAAACACAAAACCGTCTTATCCAGCCGTGCAACTAGATTGGCAACATAAGCAGAGTCCGTATCCTTATATACTTTACAAGAGAGATCACGCGAGCCACACACGTACGCTACATATCCGCCCTGCCAATCCTGGCGTGACAAGTTCACACATCTGAGGATACCATCCAATCCTTTGTAAGTTTACCTATGAGGTCCCGAATACAATGTCTTTTTTTTTTCTGCCTTTGTTTTTGGCCCGCCGATGGAACAAGTACACCGTCGGCCTTGAAGTTGATCATCTACTAACAAGGTGTCCTGCTTGCTGATAGAAACTGTTCTGCCCTCCTTGGAGTGGGCCCCTACATCTCCCCCTTTTTCGTTTAACTACTATATTGAAAACTATGGCCATAGCTCGCAGCTCCACTATTTGAGGTGATCCCTCTTGCAAAACTACGTTGTCATGCCATTCTCAGTTGTCATACCATACCACGGCACCTTTATCAACCTGTTCAGAAACATCTGTAAAGACAGTGAGTCCATCAATCGGCCCCATTTGGCCCAATGCTTTTGCACCACTGTTAGAAACATGCACATACTTCAAACATCTGAATTCTGGGATATGAGTGACATCCGTCTGCAAACCTAGAGAGGCATCAGGCTTCAAGGGTTCACCCCCACGGCGGATGATATTGACAATCTGGACACGTCTGGATAATTTGCTGTGCCTATTCAGTCATGATACGGAATATCTGGCGCAAAGTGTGGGCCCTCTTGTGAAGGAAGGCGTGAGAAAACCGTGCCTGCTGGAATGTGTCTGGAAGGGTGGCCACACAGGTGAGGCTGTCAGCGTGCTGATTTCCTTCCATCAGAGGATCAGGCAACGTTGCAGGAGACCTGGTATGTGTTATAAAGTAAGCAGCATGGTGATGCTTCAAGAAATATAAAAGTTTGCTGAGAAAAGCGTAAGCAAAGGATTGACTACTTCCTTCAAATAGCCGCCTTCTTGTCAGTTAATCAGTCCTGCAACTTATGCTAAGTCAGAAACAATATTAATTGCGTGTGAAACATTCGAAAACAGTGAATCACCATCATAAGTTACACAGTTTGCAAAGTGCCCGTAGACTTGAACGTCCCGGGGCCCCCCGCCTCGGGACCGCTCAGCTGCTGCCAGCGGGCCAGCCTTGGAGTGAGACAGCAGGGCAATTTTTGCTCTGTGCGGGAAGGGTGGGTGGAAGGGGAGTGGGGGGAGGCAGCTGCATTAACGACCTTGCTGCCGCTTCCACCGCTTCCCCTCACCAGGGAGGCAGGCAGAGGAGACGATGAAGGAGCCATTCCGCCGGCTTCTGGCCCTGGGCTCCACACAAGCCACAGCACATTTCACACTTTGATCCGTGCCTTGATCTCGATTAGGTGGGGTGGTAAGCGTATATTCGCACCCATATACCGCAAAAGGTGCCCCTGGGGGAGCCCTCGGCAAGGCATCATCCCCTGTTGGAATGACAACAGAACTTGGTCCCGAGGTGGGAGGGGGGACAGTTGCTGGTATCACAACATCTCAAGTTCCTACATATTCACACCTGGCAGCAAGCAGTCCTGACGCACAGGGTGAGCAGGATCCTGACAACCTCTTGTTGCAGATTGCTCAGCACACCTCTTGGCTCACACACCTCCCACTCAGTAATCATTTTCAGCTTGTTCCTCACACTATCGAACCAAGGGAAAGCACCCATGGGGAGGCATTCCTCTGGCAATTCCTTCACAAAGTGGTGGATGCCTTTGCAGCAACTGGACGCTTCCCCTGCACATCCCCAAAGCAAGAGGAGCTCCACACAAGACAAGCTGCCGCACACAGAGACCTTGCAATGACCAACAGCCTGAGTAAAACTACAAACCTCCCATGTCCTCAGCAGCAAGCTGCTCATGCACAACGACAGCCCAAGATCAAACGAGATGCCCTCCAGGTGTCGACCTTAAAGAAACTTGGAGCAGCAGCAGGAGCCTCACTCCTCACTTGCTCACGCTCACTCACCCAAGAACAGCTCTAATGCTTCGGTAAAAGCCAAGCTGTGCCAGCCTAGACTGCAGCTGCTCTGCTCACAGAGCAGCGTGTCTTGTGGCCCCAACAAGAGGCCTGCGCTTGGCCCTGCCATCCTGTCCCTTCCACACCCCACCTGTTCCTGACACGTAGCAGCTGCTGGGGCCAGAGCGAGGCCGTGGGAGCAGGGCCTAAGCTGCATTCACAGGGGCAAGGAGGAGGATCCCAGCAACGACAGCCCACTCTGCCTCACCTGCACCACTGCAAAGGCCAAGGCACATCTCATTCATCCTGCATGGCAGCTCCGAGTGTGTGCAGGACACGAAAGGGATCAAGAGCAATCAGTAGGGATTGCCTAAGAGAAAATATTGCTTAAGCAACCTGTCATGGGGCCATGGGTAAGTGCGATGACTGGCTGCATAGATGAGGGCAGGACCTCACCCACGCATGGCAGATCTGCAGCTTTGAAGATTGCTGTCCATTCTTCTGAGGCATTTTAATGTAAACCTTCCAACAAGAGTGATTGACTTCTACCCATCCCAACATAATTTCGCACCGCTAGCCCTCTAGAATTTCTTTCCAATCATCCTTCTGCCATATTTCACTTCTATTGACCCGCCACTTACTGTTTACCCAATATTCTACCCAAACAATCATTCCCTTGTGTACTGCACAGGAGTCTCTCTATGTTATAACGTAACTGTTATATGTAATATAACTGTTATATACATATAACATAACGGTTATATACATATAACTGTTATAAATATATATACATATATAACTGTTATATTGTGTTATACATATATAACATAACTGTTACATACGTATAACGTAACTGTTATAACAGTACTTGCTTTTATATATATATATAATTATTGTTACCCTATTTCGTATTGTTTCTGTTACTCTTACAGTTGTTGCTGTTGTATTTGCTGTTACTGTTCATTATATTGTTGTTGTTCTTATTTAAATATATACTCCTGTGTCTCTAGGCATCTGAGAGCGTTGAGAGCGTCTCTAGGCATATGAAGGAGAAGAAGGTGTTGAGGAGTAGTCAGCATGGATTCACCAAGGGGAAGTCATGTCTGACGAACCTCATAGCCTTCTATGAAGGGATGACTGACCAGCTGGATGAGGGGAGAGCCCTGGATGTTGTCTACCTTGACTTCAGCAAGGCTTTCAACACCTTCTCCCATGATATCCTCATCTGGAAGCTCTGGGAGAGTGGTCTGGACGAGTGCACAGTGAGGTGGATCGAGAACTGGCTGGAATGCGCTGCCCGCTCCGGGGTCGGTGTCGGGGCTGCTTTGTGCTTCTCGCTGCTTGAGTTTTCTCACTCGGCGACTTTTTGCCGCAGTAGTTCACCTCCAGACCAGGAGTACTGGCGTGAGGATCTGCTCCAGAGCCATTCCCTTCAAGATCAGGAGCAAGGAAGAGGACAAGGAGGAAGGGGGTGGTGAGGATGGGGAGGGGGCTTGGTCCCAGAAGGCAGGGCAGGAGAGGACACGACCATCACCTCCGGAACCCCTCCTGGGACAAGGGAGCCCACTGAGCATCACCCAAACCGGCCACATTCTCCAGCTGCGGGGGAGCTCCCAGCATATGGCCCACCACAGGCCGAGCTGGCTCTGCCACAGTGGCAGGAGGGAGATTAAGGGCTCCACAATGGAGCTACATCCTGGAAAAAATCCCCTCCTGGCAGGTGGAGTGAGGAGCTGATGCAGCCTCTTGGGCCCCCAGCGCCAGTCCCGCTTCCCTGGCTCCCCCACCCCGACCCTAGCAGTTCCACCTCCCAGATTCCCAGCCCAGCCAAAGGGGACCATCAGCAAGCATTCGTGGTTCTCTGTGCTCTCCTCCAGTTTGCTGCAAGTCCAGGGGAGCAGGGAGCAGCCCCATGGCCACCCCAAAGGCAGCAGGGACAGGACAGCTTGGCACTTATTGCCATTCCACATCTCCCATGACTCATCAACATCCCGGCCCCACGCAACCCCGGCTACTTCCCAGGACCACAGCGCCAGCAGAGCCTCGGCAGCGGCTCCTCACCTGACTCAGGTCAGTGCAGCCAGCTGAGAAGTGTAAATGCCCCAAACTGCATGTTCCCAAAATATCCAGATCAAGAAGTCCAGCAAAAATACGACGGCTCTGGCGTGGGCAGTGTGCTTGGCTCGGGCACTCAGGAAGGTCCCTTTGAGCTGCATCCATCCACCTCCACCCTGGTGCCACCAACAAGACGCCCAGGAGCAGGGAGACGCAGTGAACAGACCGCGAGAAGCATCACAGAGCCCCCACAGATCATGCTCCACTGCTTTACTGCCCTGACACGTGGCAACACAGATACCAGGTCGCCATGCAACACCCTCAAATCCCGCGGTGCCAGCATGCCACATTCTCCTGGTTGGCTACCGACAGCGATTCCCGGCCCTCGGAGCGCAAGGGTTCGCACCCCATTTCCTTATGCACACACCACAGGGTTTATTTGCCTCAGCTGAGTCTCCTCCAACCTCTGCTCCCCCTGGCAAGACCATTCAGAGCATCCTTCCCTGTGGAGGGTTGGCTGATGGACAAAGGGCATGTGGATATGTTTGAACTCAGCTAATGTAACAAACAGGGTAAGTTAGAACCAATCAGGAACAAGGGCACTGTGTGCCTGTGTTTACTGTTATGTTGTGGGCAGGCAAGAAGATTCTGGAAAAGAGGCGGGGTTGACATTTCAAGCGTTCTCCAATAAGATGTTTATGTTACAGAATATGCAATAAGTTCATTAGAGCTGGTTTAAAACATGAAGTTGTGGCAATTGAAGTTCAAAGCTTGCTGATAACTCATATTGAGTGCTGAGTCTTGCCATGCTGCGACAAGGACTTGAGGCATGAGACCCGCATGACTCAGAGCTTCCATGGAGTGCTGCTCTTTGCGGATGTCTCAGGAGGGTGCAAGTGTTACGAGGGGCAGGCACTGAGAAGAGGCCAGTGGCCTCAGCTACTGGGATTTTAGGGGCCTTTTGGAGCCTTGTTCCAGCGGCTGTAGCGAGTGGCTCAAAGGGGACCTCTTGGCTGCGGAGGTCTGCCCCTTTGGGCAAGTAGTGCTCGCCTAGTCCTCGGCCACAGGCATGAGGTGAGGTGGCTGTGGGCCGTGCTGGAGGGTCCCAACGAAGAGGGTGCTTGGTGCTTGGTGTAATGTGGAGGGGTGCGAATTGGCGAGCTGTGTGCTCCTGAGCGCAGGTGGAGGGAGGCGGCTGCGCCTGCTGCCAGAGGCCCCTGTGTGTTGTCCTGGCTTGTGTGTCTCTCTTGAGAGGGTGCAAGTGGTGTGGGCAGTGCCAGCTCCTTGCTCCATGTGGCTTCTTGCTGATTCCTGATGTGCCGCTGTGTCCTTGTTTCAGGCTTCGCTGCTCTGACAGAGAAGTTCAGTGAGAGCACCAGCCTCGACCGGGGTGCGGATGAGGTCACGCAAACCCTCAATCGCTATATGGGTGACATCTTGGAAGGGAAGTGCTGCTGTGCAGGCGTCTGGGGGACTGGGCTACAAGGCGATAGATGTGCTGCGCCATGGGCTGCCGCTTCCTTGTGCGGGATGGGCCTTTCTGTGGCCCTGAGGGTCGGTGGGAGCAGCTGCGCAACGCTTCTCTTGCTTTCTTTTGTGTGCAGAGATGTTGGCTTTTGGAGGGGACATCCTGAAGTTTGCTGGTAAAAGAGCCTTAGCGTGCTGTGCTTGCAGCTGCTGAGGAGCGCTGGGGGCGAGGGGCCGGGGGCCGCGGGGTGGCAGAGCCCCAGGGGTGGCTCTCTTGGTGCTCAGCGGGAGCTGCTGCCGGAGGCTCCACACGGGAGCCCCAGTGGAACAGCGGGGATGTCAGCGGGTGTCAGGGTACCCTGGGAACTTGGGGGTCAGGGCAGCCCATGGGAAAGGAGGGTTGGGGAGAGCGGGTGCATCTCCGTGCTGTGTGGGACTGGCTGGGAGGGCGCTGCGTGTTCCTGCAGCCCCGGGGCAGCCTCTTCCTCTGCCAGCGGTTAGGGGGCTGCTGTCGCCGCTGGCCAGGAAGCGAGGGGTGTGCCCAGGGGGCTGTAGTTGGGGAGCCCGTCTTCCCCCCAAGCACTTTGTCCTCCCCATGCCTGCTGGCTTCTGCTGTCGCGACACCAGTAGGGTGCAGCTCTGGTGTCTTCTGGAGCTTCCCCTGTGGCTTGGCTTTCCCTAGGGGATGCTGTGCTGGTGCTGTGGAGAGTTCAGAAAGGCCGGCTGAGAGACCCCATCAGCCTGGTGCTGCAGTGCAGTCAGCAGATCCAGCAGAAGTACGGGATGCGGAGGACGGATGTGGGTCTGCAGCTCCGCCTCAAGATAGGTACGGGGCAGTGTTGGATTGTCCGCCCTGGGTGCCGAGCTGTGCGTGGTGCCATGCAGTGCTGCAGGGCGCTCGGCAGCGTTGGGGAGAGGTGGGGATCCCTGCTGGGGCCGCTCCTAGTGTTTTCTGTGGGAAGCCTGTGTGCACGGCCGAGATTGGCACTCCAGTCTGGGAAGAGTTGAACTGCGGGGGGCTGTGCAGGTGCAAAGGCCTCTCGGCCTCAAGCCCGCTGGTCTCTCTGCAGGCGTCTCCGCAGGACACATGTCCTTCCTGACGGTGGGAGACCGAAAGGAGCTGCGCTTCCTGGTCTTTGGCCAGGCTGTGGGGGACGCCTGGCAGGCGCAAAATGCTGCCAATGCGGGTGACATTATCCTGTCATCGCGCGCCTGGCAGCTCTGCGACCAGAGCAAGATCAGGATGAGGAGCCTTGACGCACCAGCTGTGCAGGTCCTCTACGGCAACTGGGAGGAGCTGGGAGTTTGGAAGGGCTAAGGGGATGAAGGTGGAGGGAGTTGCAGGTGTTGACCTGGGAGGGGAGCTGTGCTGTTTTACCCTTCTGTGTCAGGGATAGAGCTGGGCCTTGAGCAGGGGGCCAGGGCACCTGGAAGGGTTTGGCTCAACCGGGTAACGTTCTCTGTGGGTCACGGAGCTGTTGTTTTGTTCTCGGTGCCTTCAGGTTACAGGGGTGGAAGAGATGTCCGAGTCAGAATGTGAGGGCATCTTGTCCAAGGTCAACCGAGGCCGGTTGAACTCCTCCCTGCCTGCACAGCCAGGTAAGGCCCAATTTGGCGCCCATCTGTGGCCATGCAGGAAGATAGGGCTGGGCTTCTCGAGGGGCCAGCAAGGAATGGGCTGTGTCCTCTGTCCCTTGCACTTTGTATTCATTCTTATGGCCCTGCTGAGCTTCAGCGGGGGGCTGGCTGCTGCCTCGTTCTAGCAGGGCGCTGCTCTGGCTGAGCACCTGCAAGAGGAACACAAGTGCAGGGGCAGCAGCATTTTTCTGCGCGTGTTACACTGCCAGCCCCTGCTTCCCCACGCAGCCCTAGACAGCCTCATAGCAGCAGGCTGCCAGGGACCGCCCGGCTCTTCCTTCCTTAGGTGTCCTGAGGCCTGCAGTGACCCTGCCCCCTTGGAATCCTCTGGGGAAGCTGCTGTGCAAGTACATCCCAGACACTGTGGTGCGCAAGGTAAGGCTGAGCTGCTGGGAGCTGCCTTTGTCAGGGGAAGGAGGGCTTGTGCCCTGTGCACGGGGAGTTCTCCAGAAAGCAGAGAAGCAAATGAAAGGGCGGCTGAGGGAGAACCTGGGGTTCCTGGGCCCTGTGCCACCCGTGCCAGGAGCCTACCCACCTGTGGAGAGGGCTGGCGGGTGGGAGGAGCATTTCCCTCTGCGTTTTCCCACTGCTGCTCTTCTGGACATGTCTGTGGGCTAAGAGGCAGCTGCCTCTGGAGTCCTAAGAGCATGGCTGAGAGCGGCCCCTTGCATCCACACGTGGAACGAGCTGGCAGGTCCTGGCACTCGTTTCTCTGCTTAGTGGTTGATTGCAGAATTGCAATAAATTCAAGATGTGAGTGCAGGCTGTGCTGCACGTGCTGACGCCAGCGGTGTCCAGAGGGGAGGCTTTATTCCTTCCTCTGAGAGCTCCTGCTACTGCTCGCCTGGGTGCTCTGCCTTGGCAACTGCCGCAGGCAGCGGGTGCCTGGGGAGAGGCGGTGGGTGCAGCTGCTCTGCTCTTGTCCTGCAGATCGATGACGGGCAACCCCTGGACTGCCTGTCGGAGCTGCGGCCGGTCAGCTGCCTCTTTGTGAAGCTCCACTTTGCGGCGGACGTCACCTTAGAGCAGCTGGGCAAGGGCATCCAGGACAGCAGCATGATCATAGCAGCCATCCTGCGCCCTTACAAGGGCCAGATCAACAAAATCTGCATGTTTGACAAAGTGAGTGTGTGGGCACAGCGCTTGCTGCCAAAGTGTGGGCAGCCAAGCAAAGGGCAGGGGCTCTGCAACGGGAGCAGTGGGCAAAAGAGCGGCAGCTCCGCCTGGCTGGTGGGATGAGCAGCCTCGGGCTTGGGGCTGTCCTGAACCCCGCTGGGCTGCACGGATGCT
>JAVCKT010098676.1:0-10536 GCA_032273925.1 Rhynchotus rufescens | reverse complement strand
TCTTTTTCTGCCATTTGCTGGTTGCAAAACTCACACTGAGTTTTCATTCTGATTATATTTTTCTGTAGAGCTGATGCACATCACTTAGAAGATACATTTTTTTTGATGGAGTGAATCATTATACTTATATTCTGTTTTTCATGTAGTTTTGTTTTGTTTTTCTCTTTTTTTTTTAAGATAATGTAAAACACCTCTCGAGTTTGACAGTAATTTAAAGTTAATATTGATTCCTTGGCTGGTGGGTTTCATGTTCTGTGGCATCCCTTGACTTACCTTTAAATAATCATGTTCTGCTCCTAACCATAGATATATGAGATGTCAAAAATTGCAAAAGACCATCAAGTCTGCTTTAAAATGCCATGGCAAGACAACCTGTTTCTACACCTTTGTTAGAAATTGTTCCTAGTTGATCTAGTGGAGCCCGTGAGCCCAGTACCACTTTCAGCCAACTAGTCTGAGGTTTCCCTGTTTGCTCTGGCAAACTTCTCTGTGCTAAAGCAGATGATATAACAGGGGACAAAAAAGGCACAACTGTAGCTTGAGACGTTCAGCTTGGATGTCATGACACCAGAGGACAGTGCTGTGCATTGCAGAGGTATGGATCTACACCTTAGTTTTCAAAGTTTGGCTAGACAAACCCAAGGTTGGTTTAGGACTGGTGGCAACACCACTCTAAATAAGAAGGTGGATCAAAGCACATGCAGAGGTCCCCTCCAAACAGACCACTGGCCTAGGATGAACCCGGACAGACCAGTCTTTCTCCATGCTCAGGACAGAATGGGCTCCATCCCTGCAGCACTTGGCTGCAGAAAATTGGCAAATAGGATATATCACTGTGGTTTCTGTGGATCATACCTAGCTCATGACTCTCGTATACTTTGCGATGAGGATTCCTCCACCTAGTGACCCCTCATCCAACTCCTGAGAAGTGGCCACAGGAAAAATTGCTAAGATTTCCTATTCATCTTGGATGTTGCCACCGTAACTGAAGACTCTACTGCCTATGCCAACATCATCAATATATTATGACAGCCAGGACCTTTTAAAATCTATGCCACAAAGCCCATATGAGCCCATATACGTTCCTAAGTCATGACAGAACTGACAAACACACACAGATCACTTTCAGAAGAGAATTCCTCCTGTATCCCAATAGAATAAAGATTCTACTGGCAAAGGAGGAAGGAAAGTTGTTAGTCGCTCTGTATACCAGAGCCTACACCTGGATGCCCACCTCCTCCTGGCAGGCACATGTACGTAAAGCCATGATTCAGGCATGCTGAAACATCAGCATTTCTTTACCATGGCCTTTATCTCAGATGCAGTGTGTTCTGGACCCTCCAAGTCAGCTGTGGGTCCTCACAGCATCTATGTTCAAAGTTTGTACCGGAGTACATCAATGAAATCAATGAACTGAGAGGTGTCCAAGATTGTGCCAGTGCCTACCCCATGGATAGCATGTCTCGATAGCTAGACCCTAAATTGCTGAATGTAGCAGGAAACTGTTGCTCAGCTACAAGTCCCTGGGTATAGGCAAGCAGGACAGAGATGATCATTACATTGGGGATGTTTTCCTCCAGGGATAGCCTCTGGGCAATCCAACCAGGACAAAGTTACTGGTGTTGGGATGCCCTTGTCCCCTCCACATGGTCAAACCAGAAGGAAGATCATCAGACTCCCAGAGATGTCAAACCAAAGCCATGACTTTGCAGCATCCCCTCATCTCAGTGGGAAGTGTCAAAGCTCACAATCACCAACAAATGCAGATGCAGAACTGCAAGGCAGACTTTGCAAAAAAAATTTAACTATGATGGAGAAAAGAATGCCTGAATTCTCCATTCTTTTCTCTAGAAGCTTAAAATGAATGATCAGATCTGTACTGAAGCCTCTAAAGTGAGTTGGTTACCTTTATTTCACCAACAGCCTGAGTTAGAAGAAGAGCACATATTACAAACCAGACCTATTGCTCCAGGTGCATCCATGCAGTCAAAAAGGACAGCAGAAGTGAGAAAACAAGTCCTCTTGGCTTATAAAGAGAGGTCACAAAGAGACTGAGACTTGTCCATCAAACATCTGAGAGCCTCATGTCTCTCCAGTCATGCTGTCTGCTCCTCCTTCTCAACCCTGTAATTCAGATTTGGTGTCCTGAACCTCAGGAAGTACAGGAGCAAGATACCACTATTTATCCTTAAGCTAGATAATGTGCTATTGGGCAATGTTGCTCTCATGAGGAACACCCAGACCTTGTGGCACAGGTGGTGTGGGAGATGCTTTTATGAAATACCTTAGCATAGTGACTGCAGCCTCTTTCCTTTGTAGTAATACAAAGTGCAAGGTGCTCTGAGGCAGCCAGGCATGCTTAGGTTGCTCACCTGACTTTTCTGTTAAGAAATTGGCAATGAATGTCAGCAAGCACAGGGACAATCATACTTTCATAAACTCAAATGCATAGAGACAGTAACACAACCATGTAGGAGTTAAAAGGGAAGAGGAAAGGAGACAGAAGCACCAGTTTCACGCAACACTGACCGTATGACTTATATTGATATGGAAATCCAAAGAGTGCAAGGCAGATGTTGTGGGCAGACATGACAACCAGATCTCAGCAGTGGTTCTGCATCTTGCTGCAGGTCTTCCAGGAAACAGTCACAGACCTGCTGGCAGTCCTTGAAGAGCAATGGTGTTGGGAAGGGACCTCCAACATCTGCAGTCCGGCCTCTAGTTTACAATAGGACTGCCACCAGTGCCAAGCCAGGGCTATCATGGCTCTGAGACAGACCTTTGGGCAGAAAAGGCAGAAGCACCTGCTGACAGACCAGTCCACAGGGAGCTCTGGGTCAGTATGGCCGAAGTTCATAGGCTCTAAGATAATGTCTTTGACCTTGAGCAGTTCTGGGCATCCAAGCATGGTCAACTCCCCTGGCATCCTATCTCTACACCAGAGTAGCTGCAGTCAGAAGGTTCTCCCCACCTAAGTCCTCAGATGTCTGAATCAGGCTTCACTACTCTGTTCAAGGGCTCAGACCTACTGGGAGTTTGATGCCTTGTGCAACTTCTTCATAGATGGACAATCAGCACAGCTTTCACTCTGGACTCCTACTCCTTGAAACAATTCCTTTGAAATGCAGTGTGGAAACATCCTCCTTGAAACACGTTGTGGAAAAACCTGCCCAGCCGTAAAGTTTCTGCACTCCAAGACGGACATGGGGCTGCACTCTGTTTGCTTGGTCAACCTCTATGACTTTGCTTTTAAACAGAACAGAGAGAACTCTGAGAATTGAGCCAGCACATCTTCAGGTGGCAACTGCTTTGGTCAAAGCTGGTACATGACTTGCCCATTTCAGTTTAGTCACTAGTATTTCACAGAATGGTTGAGGTTGGAAGGACCTCTGCAGATCATCTTGCCCAACGCCTCTTCTCAGGCAGGCTCACCTAGAGCAAGTTACATGGTATTGTGTCCAGATGGCTTTGGAATATTTCCGAGAAAGGGCACTCTACAACCTCTCTGGACAACCAGTGCTCTGCTGCCCTCACAGTAAAGAAGTTTTTCCTCATGTTCAGTTTGTAATCCTATTTCTGGGAAGCACTGAAAACAGTCTGAACTCATTCTCTCTACACCCTCCCTTCAGATATTTATACACATCGATAAATTTCCGCCTCGGCCTTCCCCAAGCTAAACAGTCATAGAAGAATATAAGTAGATAGGCAGGTTTGGATTTCTGTTTCATATCAGCCTAAAGCTAAATAAGGTCAGAAGTACTGACTATAAATAGGATATTTGAGAACCCTCTTCCAGATAGAAGGATATCAGGATACTAGAGCCAGAGCACAGTGCTCCTGTCTTGTGCTTTCTCATCCCTGGGCATTTATTGTCAGCCACTGCTGGAGCCATAACTACCTTGATGATGCCTTTTATTTCAGTCTGCTTTGGGCTGTAACTTCAATAGAGGCATAGAAATTAAATAAGGTTTCCTCCTGTCGGTGGATTATGCAGGTCCTGAAAACCACATTTCTGACTGGAGATTCTTAGTGCATTGATTTGAAGACGCAGCAACCGTGTAGTGCCAACATGAGGTCTTCACCAGACAACTGGTAAGGGCTTGAGGACCTTTGTAGGCACTTTCAAGTGCAGAGTCTCTGATGCAATAGGTTGTTTGGATTAGAAAGGTGTCTAAATCAGAACTGAAGTTGAACCCACCCATTTCACAGAGCAGTGAGTTGATACACTCACTGTATTCATACACATGATGAATTATTCCCAGACCCAAACCAGACATACTAGAGGAGTCCTTCCGTGTTCTTCACAGCAAAGAGCTGTCTGGATTCAGGGAAGGCTCAGAAGCAGAGATCACTGTGGTTTTGCTTTGTCATGGTCACCCCTCGCTGGCTCTTTTCTCACTTCAGCTTTCCTGCCTTAAGCCCACTCCAGTTTGCGTGTTGTGTTATGCCTTAGTAGCAGACTTTGTGTCAGGAAATCATTCAAGGACTTGGATCCATGTTGCAAGAAAATAAGTCTGTTGCAAATAGTTGCCCCAAAGTGGGTTTAAGCCAGGCTCAGGTGAGCCACTTGCTTTTCGCTATAGCCAGGTTCCCCATCATGGGTATTTCACCCAGTGTGGAGATTTCACGAGGAAGGTAGCAGAGGGCTGTCTTGAGATCTTCTAGAGGTGCACAGCCCTGCAGAGACCATGCCAGGTTCTCACACTTTCACAGGGGATTTTAACAAGTTTTGCACGGGTTTAACAAGGGTTATGAAATCTTTGTGTGGAAGATGGTTATTGAGGAATAGAGTCAGGGGGCCAGAGACTCTGAGTCAATGCTGTCCTTGGGAGGATTGTCTTCACTATAGGGTTATTAGAGAGGGTTGGATGATAAGCAGGTTTCTGCGTTAAGGTTGAGCAATGTTCCCCAAGCTATTAACCACCCTGTAACTGAGATGTAGAGAGACCTGGAAGCAGAGTAGAGCAAAAGCCAACAACTCAAATACCAGAACATCTCCTGATTGAGGAAGATATATCCGTATCTCAGATAAAATTGCTACTTCTTTAAAGACTGAGGCTTCCATTCCAGTCCTGGTGCTGGAAGTTTCTCTCTCTTCGAATAAGGGTACTAGCACAAAACCCTGCATTCGCTGAGAAACCAAGCATATGGAAATCATATGGAAAGAACTCCATTTTACTCGTCAATATGCTCTGCTGTCATTTGTTGAATGCTATCAAAAGTAGCACATTTTACTCTGCTGCAGTGACTGTAGGCCATAGATATCTCCTGCTCCAAACTCCCATAGACTGAGCTAATCACCAATTCCGGGATGGATAATATCACCATAAGGAGGGATAATATCACCATAATATCACCGTCATCTGGAAGGGATAATATCAGAGGGATACAGGAAGGGAGAGGAGTCCCATTAACAGGAGATAAAGTAAGGAATTGACCACTGGTAATTGTCTTAAGGTAGTATTGCCAGTAATCAGAACATTTCCTCTGTGGACATGAAATGTTTCTGGTTTGGCTTTTGGCTTTTACCAACAGAATTATTGTTTGCTTGTTTGTTTTCCTAAATTGAAATATTTAGGTAAAAGAGCAGGATGAGGTACTAACCTCCTATTGTGTATGTATAGTGTTAAGTACCCAGTTGCAAGGAAAATCACCCAATGTATTTCACGCATTCATCCCATGAAGTATGCAGCCTGAGTATCACTAGGTGTGTCGTAACATGGCTGTGTTATGATGTCTAATGTCCTAAGGAGCAGTAGACATCCAGTGGTGTTTTAGGTGGATCAAGAGTGGCCGCATTTCCCTCACAGGTTCCCAAGAACCTGCTAGGCAGCCACATCTGCCTGCTGGCTGCATTCAGGTGCCCACCACTGCTGAAGGCCTGTATTTGGCTTCACTTCTCAGTCATCCTGTCCTTGAGGCTCACAGAAGCATGAAACAGGGCTGATGATTGAGCAGGACCCTGAAGGAGCATCAACCCAGCACAGAGCCGTGGGGTTGAGGAGATTGTGAAAGACCCTGAAGAAACTGAGAAACAGCAGAGGACTCAGAGATGGAGATCTCAGGCTACTGAGAGGCCAGTACTTTTGCTATCATCTCATTTGCAGGGCTGGAGGACATAGCAAACACCTTGAATCCTGCTCCTTCCGACCCACAGTCCAGATACCCTGCAGACTCGGGATGAAATCTTGCAAGGCTCCATCTCAGCACTGAATTCCAACAGTTGTAAAGAGTCCGGCGGGGCTTGCTCCCCTCCAGCACATCATTCATATTAAATCTTTCCTAGAGTTAGAGCCAGCAGCGCCTAGTCAAAGCTAGACTTGACCTATCGAGGTTTCGGCTCGACATAAAAGCCTGATCCTCAAGTATCTCCAGGAGCCTGTGCACAGCAGGGACCCTGTGCTCCTCAGTAACCCATGGATACAGGGAGGGTACGTCAAGACAGTGCCTTCTTGCTTCCCAGAAGCAACAAAAGTAGCATCCAAGGAAAAGCTGATCACCATGACCTGGCACCTACAAAGGATTAATTTGTTAAACCTTTAGGAGACATGCTGACAAGATATAGCTGCTAACTCCCACCCATAGGGAGCAGATAGTTAGTCCCTATTTATTAGTCACTATTTATTGAGGAACATGTTCATAAATACTGACAATTTCTTTCATATCAGCCAATAGATTGTAAGGAAAGCAGTCATGAATGGCACTGCAAGCTGATCAGCTCATCCCTACCACATGGAGGGGGCTGCTAGTCATAGGTATGCTATGTCATAGGTATGCTAGTCACGTGCTCTGGTATGCACAAATATGAGGTTCTCAGAGCTGTTGGGTCATTTTGGTTACATGACACCATGCTATGGCACTTCCTGAGAGATTTCCTGGAGCAGAGGATGAGAGTGGTACACCAAGAGATGAAATGCTCTGAGCACATTTCCTAGCAATCGGTGGTGGTTGGAGATTTCTGAGCCTGCTCGTGGCCACGCGCACAGGATCAGCCACAGAGCTGCTGTGGATTGCTCAAAGACACAGGACTGTGGGCGTGGTGTGATGAAGGATTGCCTTTGAGGGGCATCAGCAGGAGCCAAAAGACACAGTGTTCCCAACAGCAACAACAGCAGAAGAGATTGAAATCTGAAATTATCTGGCCCATCTCATACCAGAAGTCTGAAAAGATCTCTTTGTATTTTGGTCACTATTCATAGTCTAAGGCACATGACGGATCTTGCTTGCTGAGGTCCTAAGCTGACTGACTGGTGCTGTTAAGGCCCTGATTTGAGGATGCACCAGACAGCTTCCAGTGCTCGGTTAGACATGCTATGAACAGGTGCTACAAACCACCAAACAGTACAAGAATGGCCAAGGTGTGCTCTTTCTGGCTGATTAAAGTTAACTTTAACTTCTGGACATCTTTACCTAGATGTGAGTAGACAGTCACGACCCAGCTTACATCAGCAGTCCCACAGCTCTTGACCTATGGAAGTGTCCATTCCAGGATGCACATTTGTCTGCTAAACACAAGCTCAAATACTTATTTTGTGCTTCTAATGTTCACTTCATACATGCCTTAGGCGCACATATTTGTACAAGTCTTGGCTGCAGGACTCTGCCTAAGATCAAATCCTCTTTCTCTGCATCACAGCTTTCAGAAAGACTTGGCCACCACATCTAGCTTCTGCTTCGTGTCCAGCCACCATGAAGCAGGAGTGACATCAAAGACTTCTCCCTCAGATTCCCACCACCACAGCTCAGAGTTCTGATACTAATCCAACTACACTTTGAAGCCATATCTCCTATTTAGGCTGCTGCCAAAAGCCTTCTCCCCAAACCTGCTTGAGGGACATATAAGCCCAACCCTGCTTACATGCCTCAAGCTGCAGGTCTCTGCAGACCATTCTCAGAGTTATCTATCACCATAACTGGCTTAGACAGAAGTCACTTAAAATCCTTAGAAAAGTGCCCTGAGATGCGTGGGCATTTGAGGCAGAGCTCTGTAGAGACTGTTCCTCATGGAGACCCCTCCAGCTTTAGCAGAGAGCTTCCACCAGAGAGAGACCCAAGAGAGACAGCCCACTCCCAAAGCTGCCCATACTTACTGATCCCTCAGGCAGGTCCTTGCTTCCAGGCTCACCTTCAGCCTGTGAGTTGCAGTAGCTCACCTGCTCTTCTTTTGTCCTTCAGAAGAGATTCCTTTCACGTCCTCTTCAGAAACACCTACTCCCCACTGTGCCCAAACTATGAGCTTGTAGCTCTCCCTATACCTACCCCACTATTTCTCCAGCATCTGCCCCACCTCCTTAACCTTTCTGTCCCTGGACAGGCTTGGCTGCTCCAGCGGAAGGATGAATCCTCACCTAGCTCTGAGGATCCCTTAAAATGGAAGGAAATGTGGACCACAGACCACGATGCTCAGCTTAGTTAGCCAGGTTACTCAGCTGTCCAGAAAAACAAAAGATGACACTTGCTTTCCCAATCTTTAATGCTTTTGAACAGCTCCAAGTCTCTTGCCTAACTCTCTACTTACTTCAGGGCCTACTCCACAGCTACAGCAGGTTGCTCAAGGACCAGACCATAAATGAGGACTTCCCAGCACATAGATCTCATGTTTTGTGCTGCTGTAAGCAGAGTAGAACTACATACTCCCCTGTACATGAAGAAGCTTCAAATGCTCCTTTTCCCTTCTGAACTAGAAATTCTCTTCCAGCAGAAGATGGTTTTGGATCAGAAATCCTGGAGAAAATGAAGGCTTCTATACAGGTTCCTTATCCCTGGAGATGAGAGAAATCTTCTTGCTCAGATCAGAAACATCTCCTGTCCCTCTGCTGAACTCGACTTCTAAGTGAAACCTGACTCCACCACATGGGAGCCTGGAGAATGATCCAGGACACTCGTTCACATCCCACAGTGGTTAATAGTATTGAAACAAGGGAATAACTTACCAGGGCATTGGAATGAACGCAAAGAGAACATGTCTAACCCAGTCAAGGCAGCATTAAACACATGCAGTGGAATTACACCTAATAATATGAGTTGTGGAAGGGCTGATCTCAAGCAGAGCTGATATTTCCCCATCCCTCCAGCAGAGAGGGCTCCATCACCACGATGCTTCTGTCCTTGGTTCAGCACTTCTAAGCTCCTCTACTCTCCGTGAGACATGGCCAAAGCAGAACTGGTCCACAGAGGGGAGGACCGTGTTCTGCTGCTCCTCATCACTTGTCTCACTGGCAGTGGCAGAAGGTCATGCTGTGGATGTAATGGCAACAACCTTGCTGGAGTCCAGGAGTTCTATGTGACTACATCTCGTACCCGAGGGGAGATGCACAATGTTTTTAAATGTATAGAAAAGCTACCTTGAGGATTCAGGAGATTCTTTTACCTCCCAAACACTTTCACCAGATTTTGCCCAGATTTTCCCTTCTTCCAAGAGAGCATTGCATCACACACAATATTGCACCTCAGATGTCCATGCTTATATAACCAGAGAGCAGCTAACTGAAGACCAAGCCACACTTAGCAGTTAGGAAAGACTACCAGCAATTAAAATCTGAGTCTGGTTCCTGCACTGCCACATTTCTCACCTTCTCCATGTAGCTATGCCACAAGAAACTCAGGAAGGAGAGCAGCTCACACCTCCTCATGAATTACGCTGTGCTGTTGGATAACCTCCCAAGTGGATACAGAACCATAGAATCATAGGATCTTTAAGGTTGGAAGGGACCTCTAGAGGTCATCTAGTCCAATCTCCCTGAACATGCAGAGTCACCTAGAACATGTGGCACAGGATTGCATCCAAGCAGGTTTGAAGATCTCCAGAAAAGGAGACTCCACAACCTCTCTGGGCAGCCTCTTCCAGGACTCTGCACTGTTAAGACTTTCTTCCTTAAGTTCCTGTGGAGCTTTTGGTGCTTCAGTTTGTGGCTATTTCTTCTAGTTCTATCAGTGGCCTCCACTGAAAAGAGGCCGGTTCCATCCTTCTCATTCTCTCTCCAGCAGCTCCACCTCTCTCTTGTACTGGGGAGCCCAGAACCAGGGAGAACTGGGGAGCCCAGAACCAGGTCTCCAGATGTGGCCTCACCAGGGCTGTGTATAGGGGGACGATCACCTCCCTCAGCCTGCTGGAGACACTCTTCTTAATGCACCCCAGGATCTCATTGGCCTTCTTGGCCACAAGGGCACACTGCTGCCTCATGGTCAACTTGTCATCCACCATGAAGTCCAGGTCCTTCTCTGCAGAGCTGCCCTCCAGAAGGTCAGTCCCCAGCCTGTCCTGGTGTCTGGGGTTATTCCTCCCCAAGTGCAAGACCCTGCACTTGCCCTTGTTGAATTTCATGAAGTTTCTCACTGCTCAGTTGTCCAGTCTGTCCAGGTCCCTCTGGGTGGCAGCACAGCCCTCTGGGGTATCAGCCACTCCTCCCAGTTTGGTATCACCAGCAAACTTGTTCCATTCGTTCATTCAGGTTGTTGATGAATAAGTTGAACAGGACTGAACTGAGAGCTGACCCCTGGGGGACACCACTAACTACAGGCCTCCAACTGGACTCA
>JAVCKT010098675.1:0-10536 GCA_032273925.1 Rhynchotus rufescens | reverse complement strand
TTTTAGCATTTCACTAGATTGCCATGACTTTTTTTTTTTTCCTTGGCAGGTAGAGGTGATGTTATAAAAGCCACTGGACACCATTTTTTCCCCCTTTATTATTTATCTTTAGTATTTATGTCTTTCTAGAGAAATTACCGTGTGTATTTTACTCCTTTTGCGGGGCTCTGTGCCCACTAGAGGGAGGTGTGCGCAAAGAGGACATTGACTTGGCTATTAAACATCCAGTAGGCAGCAACACTGATTCAGAAATAATTAGAATACATTTATTGCACGCAAAAATAATCAATGAAGGCCATTTAAGAGTCACTTTTCATCAGATGGGAAATAAAGCTCAGGTTTTCATTTTAACCTAAAAATGACCAAACTGCCGAGGGAGTTGTAGCGCAGCCCCAGCAGCAGCGGCTCTGGGTGCTCCTGTGGCACCGCGAGCCAGGAGGGGACGCGTCCCGTCCCGTCCCGTCCCGTGTGACGCTGATCCCTGCAGGCCAAGGCGCTGCAAGAAACAGGCACCGCTGGCCCAGGAGTGAAGTGTAACCCGTAAAGCCCCAAAGAGAAGGGCTGTCTGCTGAAGAAGCACCAGCGGCACCGGTTGTGCCTGTGTGGGTTTTGCCTGTGATCTCTGGAGAGTGAACCCTGCTTGCCAGAGCCTCAGGACAACATTTTTCTAGTTGTTTTTATTCTGATTTAAGCCTGGGTGGAGAAAGCAACAGGTAAACCCTGTTGCTGCCTAAATGCTGCTGTAGCTGCAGTATTCTGAGCTCTGGGCTCCTGTGTGGTGATTGATTGATTGATTTACTTATTTTAGCTCCAGACTGAGCAGGTTACCGATGCTTTTCGGCTTTCCTGGCTGTCCCTGGCGGTCGGTGACATGCTCCGTATTCGGTGCCTCCCGTGGATGGATTTTGCTGCCGGGATGCCGCGCGCACGGGCAGGCAGCTCGCCCGGCCACGGCCTGTGTTCCTCCCACCAGCCCATGGGCCCCGTGACTCTAATTCCTAAGGCATTTAAATGAGTGCTTAAATGGGTTGCTAGGTCAACCCACACGTTTAAAGGTTTATTTTTAGGTAAGTAAGTGCTTAAATGCCTGGATGAACCGAGGCCTTTAATGGCTAGCCTGCAGTTGACTAGTTAGTTTATATGGTGCACATACCTGCCCTTTAATATTGCTTTGTGCAAATGAAAAATTGGAAGGCATCATTCAGGTGAAGAAGGATTATTAGGCACACACTGTCATAAACAGAATTTCCCTTGTTAATTTTGATAGCTCCCTGTTAAGGAAACGTTGTTTTGTAGGATAACTTTTTTCTTTTTTCAGAAACGTATAGGGGAAAACTATATGGCTTTAAACTTAAATAGTAGTGCTCCTTAGCTAGTCACTTAATATCGAATGAGGTTTTATTTCTACAGCTGTTGAGGTCCTGTGTGCACACAGAGCGCCTCATCCTCTGCAATCCACGGGTGCCTGTTTGCATGCCATGCACTTGTTCTTCTGCAGTACTGGCTGTGTTTTAAATAAAGCAGCTATGTGACAGAATAAGAAGATATTGTCTAAAACATCGAGCAGAAGTAGCTCCATAGGTATCCGTTCCTGGGCATGCTAAGCATTAAGCAGAGCTCAGCGTGCTGCTTCTGATGGTTACATAGGACTGCGTTGTCTGATTCCTGTCCACCGAGGAGATACGGGCACCTCATTCCTGCAGAGGAAAGTCAAGGTGCCCACACTCTTGCTGTGTCCCTGCTGTCATTTGCAAGCAGTGATCATGGCCTAGCAGCAAATATCTCAGTGCCCAAAGGCACCTGGAAAATTGGCTCCTATTTTGGAAGGCTCCTGTTTGGCTTCAGTTGCAGTGAGGCACCTGGGTACATTTTCAAGGTTTGCAGAACTGGAAAATTGTTGTTGCTTTCTTCAATGGTTTGGCTTGAGAAGGCATTAGGGCTTTGAGGAGGGAAATCCACCCCTGTAGTCAGTCAGAATAGAGGCACAGCTTGAATATGTACAACATATACAATCCATATATATGTGCATGTATGTATGTGCTTGTATAGGTATATATGTGTACACATAAGTGAATGCTTTATAATACAGGCATACGTTTGGTGATAGATTCAGCTACCTATCTAGCCTCAACAACAGAGAGGCCTTTGAGACTTAAAAATATTAACATATATTAACTGTTTCCAGCTGGGGTCATTGCTCATGTCCATAGGAGCTCAGCTCTCCCTGGTAACTGCATGCATCTCAGTGGTGCCAAATAGGCAACTGTGACAGAAACCTGTCACAAAGAGCAGAGTTACGAGAAGCCCTGCTGAGCTGGAATGAAATCTGGACCGATAAGACAGAAAACCTGTGGACACTATCGTGTATCACAAAGGAGCATGAAGCAGTGCAAGAAATAAGCTAAACTCCCCTGGCAGCGGAGGGCATAGATGTTTGTCTAGGAAACCCTTGGAACAACTGGGTGAGGTCACAGAAGAACAGGTGAGCAAAATTCATTTGTTACCTGGCTTTACTGATAATCTTATTATTGTAATGTACTTTTCCACTAAAAACGCAATCTTTTGTATAATTTCTTCTGAGAGAATTAAAAATGGTGCCAGTGAGCAGCAAGGCCCTATGCAAGGGAGGGCCGTGTGTTGGAAGCGGCGCCTTAATGGGATTTTGCACTGCACCTACTGCACATCAGCGCGTGTCGCGTTTTCAGGCATCTCTGCAGGCAAAAGAAATGGCTGTTTAAAGTCCTTAATCTTTTAATTAGGCCTTAAGCTGAAAGTAAACTGTAAAAGGAATTACAGTATAAAAAGATGAATAGTAATTATTTGGCAGGTCTTAGATTACAGTCTGGCAAATCATATTAGTCAAATAATTCTGCATATAAATATTAGCTGTAATCCATTCCCTGTGCCATCTGCTGCCTTTTTGGATAATATTTCCACAGAAGAATGATATCAGGTCTGCCCACATGTGTGCTGGTGTTGTAAGAGTGAGAGTTTCGTGAGCTTTTAAGTCAGTTCCTGTTAGGTCAGCACATGATTTTAGGCGTAAGGTGTCAGGAGGGAAATCCATTACCAGTGTCAGAGCTGCAGACTTGCTGGTTAAGCTTTTAAGACAGACTTCAGAAAATAAGTCAGTTCTGTGCACCTGGTACCCCTATCATAAAGTCCTGGTTACAGGGAATCTTCCTGGTGACGGAAGGGTTTTGCTGGTGATAGATGGGTTTTGCTTGCTCTTTCCATGGGTCAGGTAAACATGAGTGCAGGGGATAAAGCCTGAATTCAAAGATATCCCCAGGGGTCAGTCCTCAGCCACTCAAAGCAGCTTTTCAACACTGTGGCTGTTGCTCTAGCTCCTGTTAAATTTTCCAGAAAAAATAATAAGGTGATGCAGCACATCTCCTATAGGTTACAAGCATATGAGACTGGCCTAGTAATGCACACAAGTGTATAACACTCCCGTATTTTAAGGCAAATCTGGCTCAGTTTGCTGACCTGCAGTGAGATACACAGCACCCAGCCTGGCCCAGCATTGCTCAGGCAGCGTTAGGAAAATAAAACACTCATATTCATCAGCTGAAGGCTTCTTGTTGACGGTGTAAGTATCACACAGAGTGAGAAAGAGTGAAAGTGGAAAGAGTGAGGCATGAAAGTGGCAAGTAGGAAGCCCTTACAAAACAACCCATATGAAAGAGAATATTTCAGTTGTGAAGGACGCACTTGGGCAGCAGCAGTGCCAGGAAAGGTGCAGCTTAGTAGTAGCAGATGAGTAGATGGTAGACTAGAGACAGGTACCTGAGCCTGGGCAGGCTTGCGGCTCCCTGCCCCAGAGAGCATGGGGAGGCCAGGGCAGTTCTCTGGCTTCTTGTCTCATCTGCATCTTTCCGGGTAGGCAGCAATAAGATGCCCTCTATTTTTCACTGAATAAACCCTCAGCTTTACTTTGTTCATCATGTGCTCCAGCCTCTGTCAATCTTGGTGGCCCTGCACAGGACCTGCTGCAGTTTGTCACTGTCTTTCCTCTACTGGGGAGCCCCAAACTGGCTGCAGGACTCTGGATGTGGACTTGCAAGTGCCAGGTAGAGAGGAACAAGCACTTCCCTCCATCTGGCTGCACCCGTGTGCCATACAGCCCAGCACAGGCACGTGGCTGACTCACACTCAACTTGCTGTCCACCACGACGCTCAACTCCCTGCAGAGCTGCCTGCTGGCCAGTTGTCCGCAAGCTCATGTTGCTGCATGGGGTTACTCCAAACCAAGCTGCATTTGCCCTTGAACTTCTTAAGTTTTCAGTCAGTGCTGTTCTACAGTCCCTCTGAAGAGCAGCCTTGCTCATGAGCTGCTCCCTGCCACTTAGCACCATCAGTGGACCTGCTGGGGGTGTAAGGCACCCCATCACCCAGGTCATTAATGAAGATGTTCAAGCAGGATCATCACCTCCAGCAGTGACCTCCAAGGAGTCCTAGTGGTAAGTGGCTGCCAGCCAGGCGTGTAATGCAGCCCATCTTCCAGGTCGGCAATAAAGCTGTTGAAACAGCAACACCAGCTCCAACACCGAGTATGTTGCACGTGGAATGAGACCATGTGCCACTGTCTGCTCTAATTTACTGCTGTCCTTACCGTGCCTACCATGAATGTCAGAGACAAAATGAGAGATTTCAGCACCTGCCCGTCATGCTGCCAGATTCCCCTACTGGGGCAGTCACTGGAGAGAAGTGGTTCTGTGAATGATGGGCAGGTGCTCATAGCAGCCTGTAGAAATATGGTCTATGGAATTATTATTCAAATAATATCCTTCAATCACCAGCCAAGAAAGGTAAAGAGGGCTTAGATGGAAGCAGAAAAGGGAAGCAATCCTCATAAAAGAGTGTATGGAGGCAGGTGGGCACATCCTACTACAGCTGCACTGTTTTCTTGCCAGTGTAACCAGGTATCTAAAGAGACACTGGGTTATCAGGTAGTGTTTTATTACACAAGATATTTATACAGAGATATACAGAGGTGCCTTTCTGTTAGAAGGGCAGCCATATTTACCCTCAGATGTCAGTCATCAGGGTCACTTCCTGCCAAACTGAGGCAACGGAGGTGGAATTTTGATATCTTGACCTCTTTCCAATTTCTTCTCACAATCAACTAGATAATTGACCCCATCAATGACAATCTGAACCAGCTCCACCTGCAACAACAGCAACAGAAATAGAAAGGTTCAGCTAGCGCTGCTAATAGAGGAAGGCAACACTGGCGTGTGCGGCAAGGGCAGCGCGGTGGACCAGGCACAAGGAAGGTGCCATCCTTGAGACCGCACAGCCCACGGCACAGGCACCCACCCAGTGCAAGGCTGCAGTAATTCCCCTAACTCAGGCTAAGCTTCACTCAGTTTAGCTTTCAGTTAGGCTCAAAGAGCTTTGAGAAGACCAGGCTCTCTCACGGTGCATGCAGTGCCCCTGCAGATGAGCATCCCCCACCACCGCAATTTGACTTAGGCAGGGAAAACATGTCCTGCTGGTTGTGGCAGGGGTGGTAGTTTTGGAGAGACTGTTTGGAGAGAGAGATCCATGGAGCCCAGGATCCCTGTTTCTGAAGTAGGATTCATCCTAATCCTGTGCTGGCTTTCTCCACTGCCCAGGGCCCTGAGGAGCACGAGGTGGCTGGTCCTCAGGAGAGCTCCCTCCCGGGCGGGCAGGGACACCAGGACTCCGGGGGACACTGCACAGTTGCCAGCCACCCATAGCACTGTTTTTTTTCTTAATTTTCATAAAATGGTTCATTAGGAACCTTTAATGACTCACTTGTTAAAACTGAATGCAGAAACTAAATCCTGTTGTCGCTTTATTATGACAGTGTGATTTTCAGAGGATTAGTTTTTACTACAAAGCAATTCAGTGGCTTAGCGATTTATTGTGCTTTTATAAACCAGAGGTCTGAATTTGCAGCCTCCAGGAGAAAAGAAATGCCATATTAATTGCACATTGACCAGTTACTGAAACAAAGCAAAAATACTAACAGTTTTATCTTGCACCTTTGGGAACATAATTCATTTCTACAAACATATTTAGCACATAGTGGGATTTCTATTATATAGTCCTATAATAAAACATTTCTGTACTCTTAAATTTATCTTGTATTTAGATTCAGAGATCTTCACAGTAGGGGTTCTGTCTTATTGGCTCAGCACTTCATGTCTTTACTATATGAGGTACTGCTGACAGCAGAAATCTTCATATAAGCAAAAATTCATAGGTTCAAGCCATCTGCCAGTACATCTTGTAGTAATTAATCACGCTGTGTAATCCTTTTAAATTATTAGTGTTATCTTAGTATAAAGCAGGCATGGTGGTGTTTCCGTTGTTGATAAATGACTTGGTTGCCTACTGTTTTTGCAGATAATACACGTTAATAGGCTTGCACTCCTATATGTTTAAGGACAGAGTCTAAGATGGCTACCTACTTGTGAGGATAGGCCCCAAACTCCACAACTGGGTGTCTCCAACGCCCTGTCCGCACCCCCTTGGCTGTGAGGACAGACATTTAAGGGCACGTCCAGGTAACACAGCGCACGCGAGCCGCACGCGCTGTGCCGGAGAGGGGAAGCGCGGGGCGGCCGGCGTCGGGGTGAGTGTGGCGGCCGCCTCGGCGCGTTGCTCCCAGAGCGCCTCAAACCCTGCCCGGACGCGGCCCTGTGCCCCCGGCTCCGAGTGTCCCTGCGGGAGCAGGGCAGTGGGGCTGGATGAGCTCTAGAGGTCCCCTCCGACCTCAGCCATCCTGTGACCCGGCTGGGCTCCGTGCTGGGCGGCAGCAGCAGGGCCAGACGGCAGCCATGCCGGAGCGCTGAGGGCCGGAGCGCTGAGGGCCGGGGCTCTGCCCTCGGGGTGGATATTCCCAAAGCCGGTGCTCTGCTTTGCTATGGGATTAGCTTGCAGTGAGGTCCCCGGGGGAATGGAAGCTTTGCTGCTAGGCAAGCAGGCGGCAGCCGAGACCAAACCCTGCTAAAGGAGCCCCGGGGAGCCCAAGTCCTCGGCAGACACTGATCCCACTGGGATCTGCCCAACAGGCCATAGCGGAGAGCTTAGAGCACCCACACAGCAAGGAAAAGGCCTGTTTGACAGAAGATTTCAATCTACATTTCCTACCTACTAGCAGAGTGCTGGAAGTGCTGGCCTTACATAGTCTTGCAAGGTTCATTCTTATCTCACTTCTTGCTACGGCCATGGGTGAACTTTTCTCCCAGGGAGGAGAGGTTTCTCCCCTGTCCTCCAGTGGATTCGCTGATGGCAGCTCTTTTGCTCTGTAAAATGCTTGGACTGGAAGGAGGCCTGCCAGGCGAGCAACCTCTCCACAAGGCTTTGGGGGCATTTCCACTATTTCTGGCCCAGGACTTTGGCACTCAAATGGAAATAGCTTCCGGAGAGGTGATCAGGCCTAACCCTCCTCATCTCAGCGTGCAGCTCCGCAGGCAGGGCCCAGGAGTGACACTTCATGTCTTTGCATTGCTGCAAGGGCTTCCATTGGGGCAGAGCCACCAGAGGCACAAACTGCCCTAGCTCTGCTGAAGGCTGCGGTGTGACTGAAATCACAGTGAGCCCAACTGCAGAGACACTGACCCACACAAGTACAGATCCATGGTGTTTAAAAGCAAAAAGAACAGGTTACCTCTGATCGACCCATGCGGTCCAGGTTGGAGATATCATAGACGTCAGCCACAGCTGCCGTGTCCACGCCACCAGTGCCGCGCTTCTGCAGCCGCAGGTTCTCCAGGATTTTGGGAAACCTGGGATCCTAGCAGAGGGAAGAGTTGCCCTACTTATCGTGCTGCTTCCCTGTAATGCCATTACCCATGACTTTATGGAATCCCCCAAAAGAAAGGCAGAGATAGATGGTGTGTGTTTGGATCACAGCCTGTCTTGGCGGCTGCCTGTTGAGCAGAGTAATTTCCATAACAAATACAACAATTTGCAGAACAAAAGTATGTTCCATTAGTCGTGCATTATCCCTTGCTGTTACACATCCCGCCAAGGTGCGATCACTGCAAGCTGTCGTTTTTCATTTATTCCCTTATAAATCAGATGAAGGGCTGACTTATGTCACTGGCCTTTGCAATGACTTATGTACCTTGCTAAGCTTTGGCAGCTTAACGTGCACTCCGGCGCGTAAACCTGTTCCCAGGTTGGAAGGACAAGTCAGAACATAGCCAAGGCGCTCGTTCCACATGAACTCCCAGCCTCGCTCTTTAATTAATCTTTCAACCTGTGAAGGTAAAGAAAAAAAGAGAAAGGAGCAAGACAGCGATGCATACAAATGTCTCATCCTCTGACATTTGTTTGTAGCTGAAATTCTTTCCACCTTGTATTTATGTTCATGATGAATGCCACTGGCAGCAAAGGAGGTGCATTAATATAAGCCTGAGCAGAGTCTGGCTGGGATCTCATGCAAATCTTGGTGCTTATCAGGCACCAAGGTCCCCAGGGAATATTACAAGGACTCCTCCTCATTTGCTCGCTCCCACTGGCTTGCAGACTCTGTCACTTTGTCACAACTCTCCCTGTCATGATGGTTTTGTATTGCTCTAGCCCAGGGAGCCATATTTTTACATAAGAATTACTTATCTAGGCTATAAATTAGTTTCCAGCCTTGGTGTGTGGGGAGTGATGTTGCAAAGCACAAGCTGCCAAGCCTCAAACGCTGCAGAGCAAACGCGAGGCGCTGAAGTGCAGTTTCCTGTAATTTCTGTAGGCATTTCCTAAATGCCTACATTTAACAGTCCTGCTTCCAGGGCAAGATGACCTATATAATGATTTTCATTAGTACATCTACAGTCCAATTAGCAAGGGAGACCGAAGTCATTATCCACAGGAACATCATAAAGGTCAATTGACCTCTGAATAGGCCGCTATTCTCTCCCCTCAGCAGCACATCCCAGCCCTACTTCTGTGATCCCACTACTGACTCCATTCAGAACAGTCACTGCCAGAAGAGAGTCAGATACTTATTCAGATACTCAGGCCTGCTGCAAATTAGGAAATACTTCTATTTTGCAGAAAGATATGAAATAAAGGGCGATTTTAACATCAGTCTGCAAGGACACCAGAACTAATGGTGAGCAACTAGATCTGACTTCCTGACGTGAGGCATCTGCTGTGGACAGTTCCCGGGGCTCCCTGACCACTTCTCCCGGCAGGGTCTGTGCATCCAGTTTTGCTGGACATGACCTAACCCCATAGCAGAGGAAAACATCTGCAAGCCCCGTTGCTTATGCTGCCATCCTGTGGGCTGCTCAGTGTTACGGGCATCCCTGAGAAGTGTAAAAGACACCAGGCACTTTGGTACCACTCGGTGCCAAAGAAGCAACCTTTAGGTGCCTTTGTATTTCCATGCTCCATTACCCACTACCTGCTCAGACCTCCTAAGGAAGGCTCCAAAGTTGTCTTCTTCTGGTTCCACATCCACACTCAGAGATGGTGGTTCCCTGCTCTGTCCACTTGCCCTCCTTCTAAGAGCCTTCTTTCCTTTATGAATAGTGGGAGCGGAGTATAACCAGGAGCCCTACCTCCCAGTCCTTAGAATTTTAATCATCAAGCAGCCAGAGAGGCCATCCTACCTCCTGAGTCCTGCAACCCTCAGCAACGTCCACTGCACTCCCAGAATTAGGGATTACCACCAACAGGCTGGGCTTCCAAAATAAAATGCTTTACTTATGAATTTCCACAACCTGCGACACAAGGTGGCAAGGAAGGGATACTTCTTTAGCCAACCAGTGCTGAAGATGGCAATATAAAAGCTACAAAGACATTTAATCTATTTTTGCCCCACAGTTCTGCTAACGTTTTGCCCTTGTTTCCTTCTTTGATTGCCGTTAACATAGGTTGGCGTTTGGACTGGTGTTCCTTGATTTTGCTGCTCCTGGAGATGTCAATTCAGGGCTAACCAGAGTGAGCGGTGGTGACAAGAGCCCAGCGATAAACAAAATAGGAATAAAAACGTCATTGATTTAGTACCTCTTTTAAACCACGGCAAAATCTTTCAAAAACCCGCTTCATGTTGCCTCCCTTTTCCATGGATATCACCCTGGTGTGGTCCTCTTCATTAATCCAGATAAGAAACGTCTTGTCGTTGTTGTGCCTGGTCAAGAGAAAAATGTGGGGCTTTAAAGCACAAGATAAGCCCTGAAAAATAATTCTCAGTGTCATTAGTTTTATCGCGGCCTTTCAGGCGTGTGAAGCCATGAAGCGCTGCACAATAACGCTGCTCCAAGGGGTTAAGGGTACGAGCGGCGCCATCCCCATGCCAGGGGAATTAGGCATGGGGATTTTCAGGCCCCAGCGGCGAGAGGGGCTGGCTCGGATCACACCATGCTGCCCTGGCCTGAGCTGGGAGGGAGCCCGACCTGGACACCGCCACGAAGAGGCAAGTTAGGCATCTTTTTTCCTAAGAAAATGGTGCAGCTAGAAGAAAACCTCCTGCTTAGGCATTGCTGGGGACGTGGCCATCTACTAGCAGCACTCTCTTGGGAATCGCTTTGCACCTCTGGGGAGCACAGTCCTGCC
>JAVCKT010098674.1:0-10537 GCA_032273925.1 Rhynchotus rufescens | reverse complement strand
GCCGGGCCGGTACCGCGCCTGGGGCGCCCTCGCTCCGGTAATGGCACGTGCTGCGCTCAAAGCCGTCGCAGCCACGTTCCTGGAGCAAGGTTCTACGTGTAGGAGGAAAGCTAATGGCCGGAGCGGTGCTAGGGCAAATGGGACCATTTTGCCAAGACCAGGCGTATTCCAAGCACAACAGAAACATGTAGGGTATCCTCTGCTGAGATAAGGACCAGCCAAAGCGCTAGCTTAGCACCTTTAGCTGGTTGCTGGTTTAACTGGAAGGCAAAGTAACAGCAGAGCAGTTAAGGAAGCCTTAGGGTGATGGTCCAGTGAGTGGTCATCTCCGATGATCTTTGGGCCACTCGCACAATTTATGATTCACCAGGGCATGAGCAATTAGTCCAAGGGATATAATGAAATGCAAATAAATGAAAAGGGATTAAAAAAAAAAGGTTGCTTGGGGTCTGTCAGGTCAGACCATCACTAAAGACTTCAGTGTCTGGAAATCGGTCACTATGGGGGCAAATGTCCTTCTCCAGGCCACCCTAGTAGGCCAGGCAGGACTTGTGAGCCCAGCACATGTAGTGTGAAAGAACAGAGTGGAAAAGGGTTAAGAGAGGGTTGTTTTTTAGGGGAGCCGTCTAGGCAGAGAAAAGGGGGCACAGAGGTGGTGACAGGATGGGTTCAAGAAGAAAGAAAATGGGGGATAACATGTAAATCAAGTAAACAACAGAGAAAGATGGGGTTTTCTGAGAGTGGGGGTATGGATGCGTACAGATGGTGCTGTTCAAAAATAAAGATGATGTGAAGTAAGCACATCCAGTTCCTCATTTCGTCTTTAGCTCTGTCTGGGATCTCGCACTAAATTTAATCTGTCTCTAGTGATTTCTGCTCTGTGTCTAGACCTTTCTAGAAGTCCAGGTTCCATTATATTCACTCTAAATTACTCTCATTTTCATCAAAGTGAAGCCTGAATAACCTTTCCAAGTCAGCTTAGTTTTTGTTTTTTGTTTTAATCCATATAAAGCCCATTTCCTTCCAACCAAAACCTACTTTAGTAGCAGTATTGTCCCCAGCATCTTGAAATACAAAGAATATCAATGTCCCCAGTCCCCATGTCAACTACATGTTTTGGTTCCTCATTACTTAAGACATAGTTTTGTAATTTGAAGAGAATGAAAGAAGTTTAAAGAGATTACATACCAGTAACATGCCATAATTAGATAGTTATGGCAAATAACTGTAAAAGTATTGTATACATATACTATTTTAAGCCATTAAAGCATAAAATGAATTTCCAGAAGCATTAGAACAAGAAAGTATGTATGATCTAGTCATCGATCCTATAACAGAACCATGTTGGAATGTGCTGAGATATTAGGAGGCTACATCCAGACAAAATTGTCGGGATACTTTATCTTAAGGAATGTGAAATTACATCAGAAAAATAAAAAGATTAGCTATGCTATCAAGAAATTATATCTTGATAACACACATGGAGTCACAAATGTAAATGTTATGTTATCCTGGTTGGGTAACCTTGTAGCTCACGGTGTTGTAAATAATGTTGCTAGTGCTGGTAACAGGCCAGAGGCTTTGATCTCATTTTGCACTGCCCTAAGGTGAGAATTTATCAAGACTACTTTTATATGGGCTAGTCTTGTCCTGCCTGGGGCTTTGTCTCAGCTTGTTTAGCTGCAACAGCCCTTGCTCAACAATCAGATCCATCCATAACAATCAGGACCAACCATTACCAAACTTGTTTTAATTGTGCTTTGTGTGCAACAATTATAGCAGTTTTGATGTGTCTCTGTGTAGCTACACGTGCAACAATTAGTAGGTTTTCTGTGCAGAGCGAACTACACGTGACCCCAGTGCAGAGGAGTAGCGACATGGGAGGAGAACAGGGGCCTTGACAGCCTAGGCACGAGGTGATACCGCAGGCCCCAGGGTTACACATACATCACCAGGGCTTAATTACTGTTCACTGAAGGAATGCAGCCTTGGGAGCTGGTGTAACTCTTTTTAAGGATAACAAAGAGAACAAAGATAAAGTATCTGACACGATACAATATATGCCATGTCTGCCGAATCGAGGTAGAGGAAGACATTGTGAAGCAATAAAGAAAGAACATGATATAGCAGTTGAGAAAACATACAAAAATAAACGCAAGCCCGACACTAGAGCAAGGAACACCATCATCATCAAAATACTCCCAGTAGAGAATATAGCCCACTTAAGACTGACCATAATTCCCTTTCTTTTTGAGGATAACTGTTGACCTCAGGAGCCAGAGAGGCAGAGGAAGAGTGAGCATAACACCAGCCAAAAGGGATAGATTCTAGAAAGCGCATGCACATCAATGTTAACTCTATAATTAGTGTATCTTTTCTGGTAATAGTTGGATAAATAGGAATATTAATGTTAGTACTATTGTAACAGACCTAATAATAATGCTTAGATTAAACTATTACATAGATCACTGCGTTACTTAGTTTAGTTTCATCTTCTTATTGAAATGAAATGCACTATCAGTTTTGTTTGGTCTCATTGTTACCTCTGCTTGAAGCCCATTTTCATAGGGATGCAGCAATGGGCCTGTAGGTCAGATTTGTTTTAAAATTCCAAAATATTTGATGGGTCAGGCAATACAAGCCTTAAAAACTATTTCCTGCCAGTGATCCTTATAATGTATACTTTATATACTATATAATCTATACTTTAAAGAGGATTTTAGGGCTTTGTCCATACATACTTCAAACTTGCATTCTGTCCAAACAGCTGTGAAATATTTCCACACAGAGGCTGAATCATCTGATTCATCATCTGATTCTAGCGCTGAGTATTTTCTGGATTTGTGGCTAGGATCGGCTTGCCTTTTGGTGTTTTTGTGGCAAGACTCTTGCCCATGCTGCTGACATGATGGTTTAAAAGGATGTCTTGAATCTGATATTTTTGTCTTGGAGACTGAAAAGTTACCAGTTTTGATTGTCTTAGGGTCTCCTCCTGCTTTGGGTCTCACTCACAGTCTTTCCTTCTTTAGCAGCTGTGTTAGCAGATATGCTAACTCTATCCTGAGAGGAAGGAGCAAGGTTCAAAGCAGAGCCACAGCCCTAGATGTCAGGAGAGGAGACTCTGCCGTCTTTAGGGACCTGCTTGGAAGGATCCTATGTGATATGGCCCCAGCAGGAAGAAGGGCCCAACAAAGCCGGTTGATATTGAAGAACCACCTCCTCCAAGCTCAAGAGAACTCCATTGCAATGAGGAAGAAAGGAGCAAGGGAGGCAGGATGAATAAGGATCTCCTGGCAAAACTCAGACATAAAAGGAAGTATATGGAAGGTGAAAGCAGACAAAGTAACCTGTGAGAATATAGGGACATTGTCTGAGTATGTAGGGATAGGGTTAGGAAGGCCAAGGCCCATTGGGAGTTTAACATGGTGAGGGAAGCCAAGGACAACGAAAAAGACTTCTTTAAATACATCAGTAACAAAATAAAGAGTAAAGGAAATGTGGCCCGCTACTGAATGTAGCAGGGACCCTTGTGACAAAAAGACACACAGGAGAAAGAAATGTTTTTGATGTGCCCTTCACACTTAAGGGTACTCCAGTACTTTGGGAGTTGACGGTCCAGTGTTGTGATCTTCTGTCTTTCAATCTTGTCTCACTTGTTCCTGAGTTTACAGGAATGAGTTTACAATGATTACTCCTTTTTGTCTCCTTCTCTGGGCACATTATGGCTCCAGTTCTGTTCCAGTCAACTCTATCAAAATTGTGGGGATTGTTTTGTTTTGCTTCATTTCGCTTTACTTTCTCCCTCTTTCAATTGTCAGTTATTCTGAGCAGTTCATGTATGTGTGTGTGGTGTTTTTTTTTTTTTTTTTTTTTTTTTTTTTTTTTTTTTTTTTTTTTTTTTTCAAATGAATCTAATGGGTTTTACATTGGGTACAGAGGAGCCACACCTTGATCTGTACCTTGATCCATCTCAGGTGGGAGATCCACAGGAGCCACTACTCTCTTGGCACCTTGACCCAAGCTTGGATTCAGCTCAGGTGGGGTGGCAGGTGTTTCCCCTTTTGTTTTACCAGAGCCTCTAAAGCCAGACCCTGTATAGGCTTCTAGTGCCTCAAAAAAGGTTTGCTGAGGTCCAAGGAGAGAGGTTGCCTCTGGGTCACCACAGGCAGACATATCCCTCAGGGTGACTGCTATGCTGTCCCAGCTGGGTAGATCATAAACACTGTATATAGTTAATGTGTGACAGTTTTCTTGTGCCCAGGCTAAAACACCAGGACTTCTGGCTTCTCGGTCAGGCAGCAGCTGCGCAGTTGCTTTTGTTCTCTGCTTGCTGATGGAACAAGTGCTCTGCTGTCCTTGAGGTTGGTTACCTACTAGCAAGGCATCCCACACTATGCCCCATTTGCTGATAGAGCACTGCACTGCTGTCCTTGAAGCAGGCTTCCACATCTCCCCCTTCTTTATTTAGCTGGTGCATTGCCATAGGTCTTTTTAGCTGAGCAGCCATAGCTTGGTCAAATGATCAGTCAATCAGTCATTGAATACACACAAAACAGACACGCTAACAATAAACACAACACAGATAGTACAACAATTAGAAGCTTTTTATGCTTGCCCCCACTTACCCACAGCTCAGGCTTTTCCCTTTTCCTCTCCTCTCTGCTCCCTCTCCTCTCTTCTCCTTTTTCAGTGACTTCCTCCCAGTCCATCCAGCTGAGCTTGCCCCAGGGTGCAGTGTGTATTTGCAGCCTATCTCAAGCCTCTGTTTGGGCACAATTTGTGGGGTACCAAAGAGCAGGGCCTCCAGGTCCTGGAGCTAGGGGATTGTCAGGTAGATCCACACAGGCTGCTGGCCACACCACACCTTGATCTGTGCGTTGATTCAGCTCAGGTGGAGTGGCAGGCGTTTCCCCTCTGGTTTTACCAGGGCCATCCTCGAAGCAAACCTCCACAGTTTCATTTTACAGTCAAGTGGTAACTGCAAAAAGGTTTCCATTAACTGACCCCCTTTGGACCCTCTGCCAACCAAGGCAGCAGTTAATGTAACAACATTCACTACCAGACCATATAGTGTGCGTCCCAATAGTCTGGGCAGGATTACTTGTGCACGACAAGTAGGACAAGGGAAGCTGAATGCTCTGTCTGTGTCTCAGGATCCTCCTCTCTGGTGAGAGTAAGCTGCTTTTGGATGTGCCTTAGACAGCCTTTAGGTGTTAAGGGCTGCCTTGATCTTCTGGCACAGTACTGTGTTTTACCTTTTGTGAGCCTTGGGCTGAGTCATCCTCGCTCCATTTGTTTTCCCTATCTGGGTTTTTCCTGGTTCCTGGAGTTCATTTATCTTGTCAGCTTATCTTACAGCTTCCTTTTGCTGCTATCAGGCTATTGAATGAACCATGCTCAGATTGCACCACGACTCAGGTGAACTGCTGGCTTGATGTTACTTGGTAACAGCACAAACCATTACTTTAGCCCTTTTTAGACTGATTCTTAGGATGTGTTCACGTGCCCACACACATTTACACTTCCACTTCACTCAGAACAACCTGAGGATTTTTGTTGCAAATATTTGTATATGTTCCAAGTTAAAGTCTTCAGTTCATTTACAGAATTAGGGTTCAAGTTGCTCTCTTTTTGTGTATGACCAATCACTGATATAATGTATGTAGATAAATTCATAGTTTCACTTGTTTATTTCACAAACAAGTTCTAGCTCTATTAACTGTAGAAAAGCCATTCCCATCTCTTACGTCAGATTGGTACAATTCTTTTGAATCCTTCCACTGCATACCTCAACCACCACAAGGTATCCTATAACTAAGACATCCATTTATCAAAAAGCTGAATTACAAGTGTATTAACATAAGGCTATTAGAAGGCCAAACAAAGTCACTCCCCAATCTCCAAGTCAGTACCACTCATCTCTGTCAGTATGGGCATCTTCCTTGAGTGAGAAGTTTGCATCCCCATAGTCCAGCTATTTCTTCGGAATGCTCTCTCCAATTGCCCACTACAGTGTTTGCTTTTGTTAGAGGCAGATGAGGGTAGCTCACTCCAAACCACCCCTGGCCTCTGTGGTGCCCACGTGGAAGGTCTGTGTGCAGCTCGATGCCAGCTTGGCTTTCAGCTGGCTGCCCAGAATTTCCTTCCTCTTTGTCTGGGAATGCCAGGTTTCCTGTTTGTCTCTCCACACCAGTGAGCGGAGGAAGTGAGAGTTTCTTGCTGACGCAGCTCTCTGTTCACACTTTTGTCTTTTCGCTGAGGTGAATTTGATGGCAACACTGACATTTCTCATCTATTATGCTCTCCACTTTTTTAAAAAAATGTTTTTAATATGAATTCTTTCAATCTAAGATAGTGTACACTGTCATAAAACATGCCAAGGCATATTCAAACTTTGCGGATCTATCAAGCTATCATATAATGTCATAAGAGTTGAAGCTTATCAGATACCCTAGAAGTAATCCTAGAGTATTCTTAGCTCATGTAACTGAAGAGTGTGTGTCATGCACAGTTATAGAAAACTTGAAAACTTACATAAAGTTTTATATTGAAACAAGAGTGAAAACAATCTCTAGATGGTGAGCCATAACAGTGCAAGATGCCATTTGTTCAGGTTATCTCTTGGTTTTCTATAATTTGGAGAAAGATTTTATAGATATGTCCCTTTTCTGTGTAAAACACCATCTTTAATATACTTCATTTAAACTTTATTTAAATGCTGGACAGCATAATACCTTACATTTGTCAGTCTGCACCAAGTTTATCTGCAAGCTGATCTGTCAAAAGGTCTGTCGATGGCCCTCAGGAGTACAACAGCTCTCTGAAAGAGTGTCTTTACCTTTAGCCACTGGTTTCAGTAGCCTGAGCTTGGCTGAGGCATGTTTAGAGGCTCTATCTTTAGGATTTATGATAATTTAAATGTTAATTCTTGCCTTAGGGTTTCCCTAATGGCTTTATTGGATTTCTCTACATTCTCATTACCTTAGGGATAATCCTGTGCCATAGCAGTGTTTTATGCCATGCAATTTATGTGTGATTGGATTATATGATATTTAAAGTGCCTTCCTTGGAAATCAGGTTTTCTGGAAGATACAGGCAGAAAGCTGTATGACAGCCTTTTCTATGAGTTTCAATTGTGTTGGTTAATGACATCCACAAAGACAAGTAAATAATGCTTTTTTCTTGCTGCAGTTCCCAGGGACCTTACATAACTGATGAGAATGTCATGGCAATGACCATAGTTCTGGTGCTTGAAGCAGAATTTGTGTTCTGCTTTGGTTTATTAAAGTTGGCTCATCTGACTAATCAAGTTTTGGAACACTAGACTATTTTTTTTTCTGAAACCCCCCTTTTTTTTTTTTTTTTTTTTCTTTTTTTTTTTTTTTTTTTTTTTTTGCTTGTCAGGAGGATTTTCAGGGTTATCAGATTAAAATCTGCCTGGGGCCTGGGGCACAGTGATATATGACTTAGCACAGCTACCTTCCTGCTTTGTATGGGCAGGACCATTGCTTCTGCAGATTTCCTCCACCTCTGTGGAGTTTTAAAACAACCTTTTATATGCATATGTTAGCACATTTAGGCACATGTAACACATTTATGATAGGTTCTTTGATACAGTTTGACTAATCTTACGGTGTTTGTCACAGACAAGTTTAACCGCAAAGCATCCACTTTAACCACATAACCTAAGCAAATTACAACAGCTGTAAACCACGAGATACAAAACCCTGAGTAGATGAGCAAGTGGTGACAGAGCAGGGTGGAAATGGCAGGATGTTTTACATCTTTCAACATGCAGAAGACATTTGTGTGAGAGATCCCTTGTTCTGGAATCATAAGAATATGTGTTGGTCATAGCCTCAAAGCAACCTCTGAACTACAGAGCAGCTGCTTTCCCTTACAAACCTCAAACCTGAGGTTATATGAAGTTATTTATCTCCTGCCTCAGGCACTAAATGATATCAGAATTTCATGTTAACATAAATATTTGTTTAGAATCATCATAAGCACTTGCATATGATATCAACGTGAGGCAGTTTATATGAGCCTTTCCCTTTAGTTATGCATCAATTGGAGATTGATCCCTCTACAGCTGTACTAGAATTCTGTCAGGAATTTCTGGGTATGGACTAGCATTTGCATAACAACTCTCTTTCTAGCAATTGCTGAAGTGGCAAAAAATATTGTTTTGTTTTGATTTTATTTTTTTTTTGTCTTCTGTGACCCATTGGAACACAGTCTTTATGAGTATAAATCTAGGTGACGCAGTCCACATCTAAGGCTTGGTTAGACTGGGTGTCCAAGGTAAAAGTTTCCCAGCTGTTTGTCAACAGCTGGAAATAACTGCTTCTGCAGTCCTGCTGGATCAGCAGTGCTTGGGATTACTGGCTAGCCCTTTCAAGTTAAAGTGAGCCTCAGATTTTCAGTCCTTGATACTCTTTGTATCATCTCCCTGTTGAGCACAGGGTCATTCCACTGACTTTCAAACTCCTAAACTAGATGAGCAGGCTACTTCACCACCATCTCCCCCTATACCAGCTGGATTTTGCCAAGAAAATGCAACCTTTCCCAAGTGCAATAGACAGAAGACTAGAGAAGAGGGAATGTCCTCAAGAGAGTCACCAGGCCAATGTTTTTCCACTGAATAAAAGCCAAATTTAGACATCTCTTGCTTCCACATTTTCCAAGGAAAGTGCCTTCATTTTCACAAACATAATGGTTTCTTAACAGCAGTAAAAATCCTTCACTCACCTGCACCATTCTTTTAATTTCCAAAACATTAAAATAAAGTGTTTTACTTGCAAGGCACTTTTCTTTTGCAACCCAATTCCTCTGATGTGTATTTCATCTGTCTGAGCTCTGTGCCAGAGGGATCAGGCCTATGGAAGCTGTGGAAAATACTGCACCAGCACAACAGATTTTCTCTGAATTCTCCAAAGTAAATGAAATCTTCACATCTGACAGCACCTCTAAGGATGAACATTTAAAAGTGTAAAAGCTACTTTTCCTCTTTTCTCTAGAAAGTTGTGCTCTGGTACTTTAAAAATAGAGAGAACCAAAACACATGCCTTGCTTTCATTTGAACTTGCTAACAACTGTCAGTGAAAACATTAAAATCTACTGTGGGAAGTTGCTTTAATACACAGGAGCACATTTTCAACAGCAAACATTACATGCCCAAGCTGGATTATCTATCCAGTGTCCCTTGGTTCCCAGTGGATCTGGAAGAGGACGTACACGGATGATGGAGAGAGGGTAAGGAATAATAATTACACTCACTCCAATGCTAATAGTTTATTTGCTTGTGAAACCACACCTGATGTGTAGGTCTGACTAATTGTGTGAGTCTTTTTACTCTTCCCCAGCAATACAGGATTGTCAACAGATCTGAACCAGGTAATTCATTCATTAAAAGGCAAGGGACCTAAACACACCAGACTGTTATCATGCACCGACTGCATGGATCAGGCTACAAATAAGTATTGACTGCATAGATCAGGCTACAAATACATATTGAAGAAATGAGAGACTATGAAAATCCTGACAACACTATTCTGGAGACATACCTTGTTGAGGGGGAAATGAATACACCTATAAAATCCTTGGATAGGAGCATTTTGTATTGGTTATCTGCTGGCAAAAGAGAGAGCTCTGAGGATTCAGTGGGACAGCTCTTCACAGGATGCGGCCCGGACTGCTCTAGGATTAGGATGAATTATGTTGTTGGATGATTCATCTTGTTTAAACTAACTAGAACAGATGTCCCCCGTATCTTGGTAGGATGGGAGGAAACTTATCAGTAGACCAGACAGAGCAGACAGTCAGCATTCTTTAACCAAGGACAACCTGGAGCTGCTCATTAAAATCACAACGTTTTTCACACATTGCACACTTGGCAGGAAAACCAAGGTCCTTAAATGAATTGTCTTCATTATAATACTAAAAATCATGCTTTTAGGTCAAGAAGACCATTGCTCAGGTGAAGACCCTTCCCCTGAGAATGCATAAGATGAATAAGCAACGTTATAATTGTATGTAAATTGCTAACCAGTCAATGCAAGAAGGATGTTCTTGGGAGGCTACTGAGTGTTTAAATATGGTTTAAATATGGTTTGGAAAGTGTGTCCCTGATTTGTGGGAAACCACAGAGCACTCGCACTGGCCTTGCACAACCCCAGAAAGAAAGGAGCAAATGTCTCTCCTGAGCATGTGGTTATTGGCTCACTGCACAGCCGGCAGCAAAGCTCCTTTTTGGACATCAGTATTTCTGAGCTCATCTTCTACAGATATCACAGATAACTGTGGTGCTGGCTGTAATATTTGAAGAGTGAAAAGTTCTTCTTTTGCCAGAAGGTGAGCGTCTCTTTAAAGGCTTTCTAACTCAAGTAGTCCTGTAATAAGTTATCTTGAAACACAGAGTGAAGAAATAAAAGAAGGTTACACAGCAAAGTTATGATTCACTTAAATATCATGAGAGCAAACTAATAAAATCTTTTTTTTTTTTTTTTTTTGATACATATTATCATTGAAGACAGCT
>JAVCKT010098671.1:0-10538 GCA_032273925.1 Rhynchotus rufescens | reverse complement strand
GGCCCGGCCCGCGGGGAGCCGAGCGGCAGCCCGGCCGGTCGCTCAGCGAGCGGGCAGCGGCGCCCGCGCCGAGCTCGGCGGGGAGGCGCGGAGCGCCGGCGGAACGCGCGCTACCCATAGCGGTACCCATAGCGGTACCCATAGCGGTATGTACGTGTGCGTGTGAAGCAGCTGTATGTGCGCGTGTGTGTGAAGTTTGTGAGAAGGCTGCGGTCGCCTCTGCGGCACAGGGCGCCGCGGTGCCCGGAGCCGCGCGCCGGCTCAGCGCGGGATGCGCGGGATGTGCGGGATGCGCGGGATGCACGGGATGCGCGGGCTGGACGAGCACCTGGGGCAGCGGGGGCCTCGGCGAGATCTTTTGCCCTGCTTCCTTAGCGACGTTTTGTGAGTAATGAGCAACGGCTGTGCAAGAGAACAGAAATGCCGGGAACAATTCCGTGCGGTGCAGGAGTTTTAAAGCACAGGTAACCGCTTGTCAGGAGGGAAGGCTCCTAAGGGTCTGTGAGCAGAACCAAACGACCTCTCCTGTTCAAATGCTTCTGGAAATAAGGGCACGCCACAAAATAGAGGCGTCAAAAGATACTCAGCATCCTGAGGTCAGCCTGGAAGGGAGAGCTCCTGCCGGGAAGGGGGCCGAGGGGCAGTTACTGGCAGGCAGGAGTGAGGTGGGAGACGAGATGCTGCGCGGGTTGGGTGATGGGCCCTTCTGCACGGTGGCCTTGCCCGCATCCCTCCCGGTGCCCTGCGCACTGCCAGTGGGTCTCGGTTTTGTTCTGCCTCCGAGGTGCTGTCGGGAGCAGGTCTGCTGGGAGCCCTCCTCGCAGCAGCAGCAGCAGCAGCAGCAGCAGAAGCAGCAGCAGCAGCAGCAGCGCTGGGCGGCCAGGGCTGCGGTGCCGCGCAGAGCTGCGGGGTGGGACGCACAGCGCGGAGCTGCACACACGAGTGGGCTGCATCCGCGACAGCAGCGACGCTGCGGCCTCCAGAACGGACATGGAGGGGAAGGGCGCCGGGAAGGACAGTGCCCTGGATGGAAGGAGTTGGATCTACCTCCCTGTGTTCCCGTTAGCTGAAACAGCAGCAATGTCCAAGCATCTGCATCTGCGCCGAGATTTTAATATCGTTTCTTAAGTTGCGTAAAGCGACCAGTGGTGTGAACTCAACTGGGAATGTGTCAAGTGCAGCCAGCAGAAATATGTGTATATATTCTGGCCTTATAGCAGCATACACATATACATACACATACACATCATAGCATCCTACTGTAAATCAAGTTGCCCACACAGGCCTAAGTGGTGTTAAATGTGCAACATGCAATGAGTTAGCATTGCATTTTACAAAGCAGTGTATTTTGGACCCTTGGTTTGTGTTAACTAAAACACTTTGGGCAGAACTGGCTTGATGAAGTTTTGAGTTAAGGCTGAGACTTGCAGTAAGGAAACTTGTAGGAAGAATCTATCTGCTCCTGCCCTCCCACTGGTTGTGTTTAAGTCATGCCATCTGAAATAATTTGGAATACTTTCAGGATGTGATGTGCCAGAAAGAAGCGAATTATTATTAGCATAATTGACATCTTGAAAATAATTTAATTCAATGAAGCCTCTAAGAGAAATGAACTGTTGCGAGGTGCCTGCTTGCCCACCAGCTCTCTGCAGGCCTGGCAGGCGCGGCCACATTTAGCATACGCAGCGCCTGGGACCGTTCTCGCTCCGTCCGCAGTACTTCCCATCGCCCACACTAGTGTTGGGACGGGATGCGAGGCCGGCGTCGCTGCCACCGGGGCTGTGAAGTCCCTCAGCGGCGCAAAGCTCCCGTCGGCCGCTCCATAGGGCACGGAAGGCAGTGCCGTGGGGCCTCCATCACTGGGAACCCGGCCCTGCAGTCAAGTGATTCATGCACATACATTTTCTTTTCTCGGTTGACAGCTATTTTTAAGAATAGTCTTCTTGCCTAGAAGGTGGATATCCAAGCGAAGGCAGCGCAGAGAGCTAAAAATTTCTTTCTCAGCAAACATAATCGTATGTATGCCAGACTTCTAATATGTACACTAAAACATTTAAATTGAGTTGATTTTAATTGATTTCTTCTCGTTAAGTGTGCGGTGTTAATTAGTCATTATAAGGGGATGATGATATTTTGGAACTGCTATATTGGGAAGTCGGCAAGGTTCCGCACAAACGGAAGCAGAAATTCTGAGGCAACCGGCTGTCAGTTTAAAGCAAGTCCTTTTTAATGAAGGCCAGTGATGTCTAGAAGACAGCAGGGGACCCACTTAGCTGGAGACCTCCTTGACGTTGGCAGGATGCTTGGGAGTGTGAGCCTGCCGAAATGGTGTCTGGAAGGTCCCCTTCCTCTGTGTGCTGCGCACGCGGAATGTTCCAATGAAGGGAAGCAGCTACGGGAATGCTAACGCATTCCGGCAACTTTCATGTCTGAAAGAGGAACAGAAGCTCTTCGTTTTGGAGAGGAGCCTTGTTTGCTTTCTTCTGCCATGGGTGCTTGAGGAAGAGTAGCTATAAGGGGAAAAACTTGTAGTAGAAAGAGTGTCTGCATCTTGGGACGAGCGATGACAGTGTCACGGTGTTTCCTGTGCTTCACACAGGCAAAATGTGCCTGTGCTCATCATCTGTGCTTATTTAATACGTGCATTTTGTTAGCATATCCTTTGGTTTTGTCTGTTTGGGATATGCTAACTGTAGGTGTGCTTTACTAAATGCTTTTTGTTACTGTCATGTACAGTTAAGCAATGGAATTTTGCAAGTACCCAAATCACCTTTCATTATTGTTCAGCATAATAGTAGGTAAATTTAATCTTCCTGATTAAGATTATTTTGGCCACAAGAAACAAGAGAGTGAAAATGAGTCATTTTCTTGATATTATGCTGTGTCTGTGTTGTCTGTGTCTGCCTTTCTTTCCTTATGAAAGGCAGCAATCTGACCTTTTAGACTGTATTTGGAGACTCTTGCTTCCCATCAAACTTGTCTAGCAGATAGGAGGCAGAGAAATTAAGAAGAACCTAAATGCAATTTCTCTTTTTATTGCCAATGGAAAGCTTTCCTAGATTTGAAGCAAGCTTGCTTTGTGCCAAATGGTTGACTTTTCTAGAATAAAATCTCTTTAGGGTATGCAGAAAGTCCTCTGGTTAATATATTGGCATTCCCAGAACCCACTAAAACGTAGGCAGGTTGCCAGACACCACTTAATGAGGATGCCGAATGTCTGGCACAAATCCGCATGAAAAACAGCAAAGAAGTTGGGGGTTGGAGCTGCGTGCGGTGGGGAGAGGGCTGGGAATCCAGCGCATCCGTACCCATAATTTACTTTTAATGGCTGCGTTTTGCAGCTACCCTGCTCACAGGTCCCTCCCACTGGATTTAGCGCTTGACGGAGCCCAAAGTTTGGGCACATGAGGTGGACGTCGCCACATGCTCGTGGCAAAACCTTGCTAGTAGGGCATGTGGTTGATGAGCATCACTGAAACCCCTTTTTCTGATCCCAAATAATTCTTTCACTCCTAATAGGAGCTACTTTGGTGTTTGCAGGTTTTATGGCTCAATTCAGACACCTGTGTGCATGTTCCTTGCTTTTCAGTAAATGCTGCAGTTGCGGAGAGCTATACTGATGGGGAGGCATTTGCTCCCTAAAGTATCAGCACCTACCTGGTGTCTGGGTTTGTAGGGGATTAAGTTTAATTTCACTCAGAGGCTGCTGTTGGTGAGCTTGGTTTTGCTAAGCTGTGGTAATAGATGGAAATATTAAAGTTTTTCCTTCCAGAAAGCCTCCATGGAGAAAGAGATGAGTGTGCTGTATTTTTTGCCAGCTGTATAGGGAATAAGGTATGACAGAGTAGGCCTTCCAGGCCTTGGAGTAAGGTATGACGGAGTCTGGACATTATCCCCTGGGAAAAGACCCATGGGTGCAATGCTGCGCGCCGGAATGGAGTGTGCTGACAGAGCCTATAGGAATTTCATGGTCTTTGCTTCTCCCCATACTCCCATTTTCTTCCTTGGTAGGCAAAGTTTGATACCTGTTCTGTTACAAATGAGAACTAGTGCTGCAAGTGTGGCTTTTATTGTGCAGGCCTCAGTCTGCATCTTGGAGACACCAAAAGTTCCACAGGAACTTAAGGAAACACTTCTTCACTGTGAGGGTGACAGAGCCCTGGAACAGGCTGCCCAGAGAGGTTGTGGAGTCTCCTTCTCTAGAGATCTTTAAAACCTGCTTGGACGCAGCCCTGTGCCACGTGCTCTAGGTGACCCTGCATGAGCAGTGGGTTTGGACTAGATGACCTCTGAGGTCCCTTCCAACCTTAAGCCTTCTATGATTCTATGATTCTATGATTCTATGATTCTATGACCTGCAGCCACACATCAGCTTTCCATGCAGGTGTGTGATTTTAGTTCCTGCCTGCCATAAGTCCATCTGCAATGCTCTTACTAACTCTTCAGAAGCTTTCACCCTCATTGCTGATGGATTTTTTGTGAGAAAGTAAAACACTTTTACTGAGGTACAGCATCTTCTTTCCATGGTCTGATTTCATCTTTTCATTTCCAGTTCACCCCACTGTATCTCATTCCACACATTACTTTAAGAAAGGCTATTTTTTAAAATGCTTTTTCCTTTTCAAGGATGTTGTTGCTCAGGTAATTTTCCTTATCACCTTGATGATAACTTGGAGCAGCACAGGACAAACAGACAGAGAGAAGCAAGGGTACAATGTCCTTTATGTTATCAAGTCCAGAATCTCATACTTCTGCTTCTTACAAAGAAAGGAGCACATGAAGACAAATGCAAGGGAAAAAAATGGATGCCTTTGAATCGCAAGAACTACTTTTTAAGAAAAATGATTTATTGGAAAAGATTTGTGGCCTTTGTATTCATTTCTGTCATGATGGCCTCTGAGAACCAAGCACTTACTCTTTTTTTTTCCTAGTCTAGTAACTCCCCTCTTTTTCCTCGACTACTTTGAGCAGTTTCATCCCATGTTATTTAGCAGGTCTGGCAACCTGTCATGACAAAGTGTTTCAGTGTTTGACCTCTCTTATGGTGAAAACGGTTTTCCTTATATCTGATCAGAATTACTCTGTGCTGACTTATGTTCCTTACCTCTTGTGATACTCACATGCACCTTTTCTCCAAGAAAAGCCCAGCTCCATGTTGCCTAGACCTTCAAACCTGAGGGCCTTCCACAAGGCTTACTCCAGCATGTACATGTCTCTCTTGTCCTGCAGAGGTCCAGAGTGGACACAATACTCCACATGCAACTTCGCAAGTGCTTAAAGAGGGGTAGAATCCCATTCTTTGTTCTGATGGCTACACTCTCACTGACATAGACCAAGACCTGCTTGATCTTCTTGATGGTGAGGACACACTGCTGGCTCATATTCAGCTTATAATCCACCAGGACTGCCAGGTCCTTCTCTGCAAAGCTGTTTTCCTGAAAGTCTCCAGTTTGTACTGCTGCATGGGGTTATTCCTCCCCAGGGACAAGACTTGCGTTTGCACTAGATGGACTTCATAGGGTTCCTACCAGCCTATTTTCCCAGCCTGTTCAGGTCCCTTTGAATGTCAGCCTGCTCCTCAGCACGCTGGCTACTTCTGTGTATTTGACATCACCCATAAAAACCAAAATTGCACTTTGCCTCATTGCGCAGAAAAGCTATTAAAAGCACCAATATTGGCCCGACAAAGGTACAGTGCTGAAAGTGTTAATTTACAGTTGTTAATGGCATACTAGTTATCTAGGGATGAAATATGCAGTATTCAGGGCCAGCATTGAATTATTGACTAGTCTTCAGATTTAGGAAGCTGTTCATCTGCCTGCAGCGTTTCATTCCAAGGATATTCCATAGATTTTTTTTTGACTGGAAGAACAAAAAGTACTCACAATCTGTTCCTACTCATTGTCCTCCAGTTAGCCAAGAAAACACACCAAAAATACCATTCGTCTGTGTATAAAAATTACTAACGGTATTGCACCACTTATAATACATTATGAGAATGAAATTTAAGTAAGGCAAGGAACTAACACAAGTAAATACATTCTGAAAATTTACTCTTTGGAAACGGGGATTTCTTGATGACAGCTAACCTGCTTTACAGCTCTCAGATGATGAAACCCAAACGACATAATGACCAGGCCCAGGTGAAAAGAGGCACAGGGAGCAATAAGAATTAAAAACAAAACAAAACAAAAAGTGTGTAGCTAGAGAAAGATTGTCATTTTTATTATCAGTGCTAGAGACAAAGTCCTGCTTCCTGTCATATGTAACCTACTACCAGTTGAAGCACAAATTCTATCTGATCTTGTGGATTAATCATTAAAATATGTGTGCTGGAGGAATGGATTCAATAGGTGGCAATTTTGTACTGACTAGGATGATATTAGAGGCACAGGACGTCACAGTTTTTCTTAGCCTTGGCATCCCATGAGATGGACTCATAAAGAGTATGGCCAATGTTCTAGCTCTACTCACGCAGTCCTAGTGCAGGTCTTCTTCAGTCTAGACCTTTGTTTGAACCACTTAAGGTGAAAAAGAGACATAAAGTACAATTTATGGTATGATGGTATGGTTGTATCAGTATTTAGGTGAAGAAACTGAGCCTTTCAGAAACCTCACTGATATTCCTTTTTAAAATGGAGCATTTTTATGAATGAACGTAGATTTGTCATGCCTGGTCCTGCGTCTGATCACTGAAATTGATAGGAACCTTTTCATTTATTTCATTAGATTTGGGTCAGCTGTGCTAATGGGAGCTCAACACATCTGGAGAGAGCTTAGAAACAATTAAAAGTTCATCTGTAAAAATTGTAGATATGAGATCATGGTCTCAGGGAATGCTGGCTTGCACTTGAAAAACAGTGTGTTGCCTGTTTTCCTGCATGAATAATGAAATGTCCTTGATGGATTATCTACAACAAAAGATATAAATATTCTGTTGAAAAAATAATTGTCATACCCTGTTATTTTCTGTTGTAAAATCCTGTAATAATTGAGACTGCTGTGTCAAGAAAAATTTGCAGGCTCCTTGGCAGAATATTGCAGCATCTGAAAGGCTATTTGTTATCTGATTGCTACAACCTTTAATGTCAGCTCACAGTGATCTCAGAAATTGCATACGGAATTAGCAGGATTTGTGTGCACTCCCTCTATCAAAATTATTGCTGCAGTAGAAGGACCATCTGTCCACTTAATGTCAGAATCTGCTTTAAAATTACTCAGGTCTCTTCTCAGCTGAGTATGTATCTAATTTGTTATAACTGATACCATTTAGTCCCATTTTACTGTACCTTAGCACCATTAATATTCATGGTTTAGTTAGTCCTAACTCAACAGGGGCTCACCTTGGAATACATATAAGGATGTCTCAGGGAAAGTCTTAATCACTCCCTAAAGAAAGTGAGGATGTCCCTGAAAGGAGTTACAAGACTGATGAAGAGGACTTTAACATTGATGAAGCTAATGGGAAAGAAAAGCTACAGCTGTGAGCCCCTACTCATCCCCGAGATGCTGTTTCAAACACATCAACCAGGACACCTTTGGGCAGGGTTTTCCTGCTGTGATGTAGAGGAAGCCTGCAGATGTTTTCTGGATTCAGTTTGTCTTTGTTGTGTGTGTGTGGAAGTGAATATTATTATTTATATGTAACTTTAGCTTGTTAAACTGTAAGTTGGCAGTTTCTAAAATTAAAATGGATAATGGGAATATAAGTATTTTCGCAGGTCACGGTGCAATGCAGGCCATGTGTTACAGAAAAGTATTGATCCTCTGGGAAGCAGATGGGAAGAAAAAATAGAGTTAGGTCATTAAGAAAATAAAAAGTCTCTCCTGTCAAGTCACAAGTGATCAAGAAATTTCACCACTCATGACCAGCCAGATAGCACAAACTGGATGCTGAGGACTTACACTTTTGTTTCATTCAATTCTAAAATGGATAACACATATGAAATGAGGGTGTCAGGAATACATATTCTGAGAAATACATGTTTTATTTCAGTGAATCCTGAAAAATACAAAAGCTGACCCTTCTTTTTAGAACATGGACAAGGGTACAAAGAGCGGAAAACTCACATTTCACCTGAGACCTGCAGTTGCTTTTCTACAATGAACATCAAATGATGATGCCTCAAGCTGGTCAAAATTCAGGATCTTGATATGATGGGTAATTTTGACATTTACAGGAAAAAAAAAGATCAAGTGTCCTGCAAAATATTCCACCGAGACTGAGTTGTCTTGAACATTTGGACTCTAATGCTTTGTTTTTTTCTTAACACAGGTATCTTCCCATGGAGTATTTCAATTTTGCTGAACAGGGATTATCCAGCAGCAAGTAGCACTTGCCAAGAAAGCTTTCATCCATGTCTGATCACACCAAAGACTAAGTATCTTTCCGTCACAGCAACAAGGTCATTTTAGCCTTCAGTTCTCCTTCAGAAGAGAGGGCTGCTGCTGTGTTCGGTATCTGATAGCTGTGATACAAGGCCACATATTTTGACATCACTGCTGCACTGACAGAGCTGGCACAGTTTAGGCCTGTTCTATCCTTGGTCTTTGTCTTACTAAGACTAAAGGAAGGTCTCATGGAGTGTTTGTTTGGAAGGGAGGAATGCAAATCCTGCAGGAAGAGTAACACTGCCACTGGCAGGGCAGTGAGAGCCAGCGTTTCCAGCTCACTGTGTACAAAAAGCAGAGGGATGTGGCAAAGTGCAATAAAAAGGTTTCCCTGTATCCAGGGGTAGCAGAGGAGGCAGCGGACACTGTTGTAACAGCTGTGGGGATGCAACGCATCGCGTCGAGAAGTGGTACAAGTACAAATGAATCTGCTGCCACAGGGTCTGCTGGCATGTGCTGAGCTCTGGAGCACGGGCCAAAGCACCTTCTCCAGGCGAAAGCAGGGCTGCAGCCCTTATTCTCCCAAGCTGGGGCCACTGCCACCAGCCAAGAGCAATTCCACGATCCCTAGTCTTGCAGCAAACTTTGCAGTATGAGAACTTAAGGAACTGAAATTGTGCTGGTGTCCCTGGAAGGAATAGCTGTCCCAGAGCTGTGCAGGTCGCCTCCTGAGCTGGTGTCTGCTCCAGGCAGCTCATTCTTCAAACCAGAGGCGAGGACAAACAGCATCTGCACAGTAAAACACACCGAGGGCTCCTGAGAAGAGTGGCAGCTCCAAGAGTTAAAAATCATAATTCCCAAGACATTCCCAAAATGAGATGGTACTTAAAACTTTTTTTTTCTTTTCCAAATTAATCAAAGTTTGATTCTTTGTCCCTGCCCTATATGCCTCTCTAGCACATGTTATTACACAGTCAGCTGCAATTCCATTGTGTATCATGTAATTCCACTCCATCCCATCTTGGCAGTGGAAGAGTAGGTAAATCATGTCTGATTTTACCCCATAATCACATGGCTGCAGGAACCAGGCTTTTAGGAGAAACCCTGAATGTAATTCAAACTTCATGATAAAATAACAAGAGATGGGACACTGCTGTGCTATCTATGCACAGCAGAGTGCTGGGCAAAAATAGCTCTACACACACAGGTTACAGCATCCACAATTAATTTAAAGAAGGAAAGAGCATTTTTTTAAATTATGAAAGACCACATCCAACACCTTTTCTACCTGTTTAAACCTAATCTCTTTTTTCATCCTGTGTCTTGGTTTGAAATGTTTCCAAGAAATCATTTCGGATTGCCTGCCACAAAACATCACCACTTGCTAGCATCAGACTTGGGCAAAAGGCTGAACCCTGTGAAACTGCTACCTGAGATGCCCGCCCCACATCTGCTTCAAGCTTAGCACAAGAATTTTCCTCATTCTGAAAGCTATGCAGCCCTGTTCTAACATATAACAGTGTTTTCTCCATCTTCATGAGCATCAGTTCTTCTGCCACTGTGCCAGAGCAGTTATTCCCACCAGCTGGACAAACTCACCTTCCTCAGGCTCTGTGCCCTTTTAATCAGCCTTGGTATCCAGAGATGCTGAAATGTCCCAGGCTGTTCTAGAGAGCCAGATCCCATCCTGAAACCCTCTCTACAGCAGCAGAAATACAGGGAAATTCAGATCAGTGCAACTTTTTACACCTCTTCAGAGTCATAAAAGACAATTTTCTCAAAAGTTCAGAGGGGAGTTTTCTACAGGATTCCTGATTTCTTTAAGGGACAAGATCATCACTCTGGCTTGTAAAATTTTAAAATATTGGTTTGAAGGTCACTAAAGAACGGCAGCACTGCATTTACTCTCAGACCATAGCTAAACAAAACATATCGCAGATGAAACACTCCCTGCTGAGCCCTAAAGCAGCATCTCATGTTTGCAGCGAGTTTACCAAATCAAATCACAGGGTAATTTAGAGAAACACAAAAATACATAAAGTCCTGCAGGCACTGCTTGCTCCGCTCCAGATGAGGGACGAGTGTACAGAGCAGCACTGCAGGTAGAGCTCCAAAGGGCTGGGCAAAGTGAGAGAACCACATCAAAGCACCAGCAAACAAAAAACGAATAAACGAACGAAACAAAACAAAAAATCCAAATCAACCCA
>JAVCKT010098670.1:0-10540 GCA_032273925.1 Rhynchotus rufescens | reverse complement strand
GGGGCTGCTCTCCAGCAGGTCCACCCCTAATCTGTACTGGTGTCCGGGGTTATTCCTCCCCAAGTGCAGGACCCTGCCCTTGCCCTTGCAGTGCAAGCAATCAGGAAAGCAGGGCTGCAGTGATGCAAGAAGAGCTGTACAATTAGTTACGTAGAAAACTCTGTGGCTTCTGCTAGGATGGCATTTGAAAGACCACACTGAGATGAATGATGGAACACGAAGGGGTGTCCAGAAACATAGCAGATGTTTTGAAATGTGTCTGGAAGGTCTAGAAGACTTAGGCAATCTGTAGAGCTGTGATTGAGAGATTTCTAATCTCTCCCATATCCCAAATAATATTTTCAGTAAGATAATTCCAAACATATCTCCTCTTGTAGTTATTTTATTACATTTCCTAAAGATAATACTCATAAAATTCTCTTACTTGTTACCCTTACTATAGCCTCTGGTTCAGGAGCCAAATGCTGTCTACTGAAAAGAAATTTGATTTTTTTTTTTTTATTTCTTAGTCCTAACAAGTCTAAAACCTTCTCATGATTAGCATCTATCGCCAGTGGAAAGTAACTGAAAACCTAAAATTTATTCTAACTAAAAACTCTTTCAAGGAAAAATCACTCACAGCCTATCAAAGGGAAAAAATATTTTCAGCAATGCTTCTGAAAAAGCTGGAATTAAGTTTGGTTTTCTTTTTCACTTGAGTTAAACATTAGAAGGCTGATGGCATTGTTAAGAAAAAATAAAACAAAATACTTCTGATGGCAGATTTTCAGGATAAGAAAACTTTTGGCACTGTGGTGCATCTGACTGCAAGAATAAGAGGGAATTCATGTGGGCTGTTCTTGGGTTGCAAATCTGTCCTCACTTCATACTGACCCAAAGGAAAGTAAATGTAACCATCAGTTTTCCAGCTGATACAAGTCAACTTTTCTTTTTATACAAGAATTCCTGGTCAAATAGACACTTTTAGGAGCCTGCAAAGAGCTGTGACTGAGAACACAAACCTCCCAGGAACTGCCTGGTGTCAGCAGGATGCCGGGCAGCATCTTCCAGCAGCCAGCAAGGATGCTACGCCTCTCACTCCTCACTTCATCTAGTCTGAAAACAGACGTGAAGAGAGATACCTCAATTGTAGCTCCTTGTTTGTCTTCCTAATGCTCTAAATCATTTTCCTTTAAAGACTGATCCTCAGTTCCTTCCTCAGAGATTTCTGGCGCTCCTTTCTGATATGCTCTTTTGTTACCACCAGGGGCACATGCAGCCTCTCTATCACTTTTTTTCTCATTAAATAGTATCTCTGAATGACGTGTCTTAATCACTCATTTTCACTTTGTGAAGCTGTCAGAAAAGCAAATAAAGCTAAAATCAAGCCAATGCAGCAGCCATGGCCAATGATCCCAGTACTGCAGAGATTTAATAGAGCTATTTCATGCCCAGAGTATCACTGGCTGTTACTCTGCTCCTATCTAGGCAACAAGCTGCCCTTGACTTGAACAGGCAAACCTGTTACTTGGTATTCATCTTATTGGAATGGCTGATTAAAATTGCTGGCCTATCATTGTGGTCCCCAGAAACAAAGGAGAAGAATACTGTGCCACTCATTCTGTCTGCTCTTTTCCTGCCATACCTTCAGGATCACCTTCAGTGACTCTTCCTCCTATCCTCTTCCTCTCTTGTGCAGGGCAGAGCAAAGGGAAAGAATAAGTTTTTAGATCTGCACTTTTTTCCATTCATATCTCGGCTATTTCGGTTCGCACAACTTCACCACCAACATCCTGCTGGATTTTAAAAACTGTTCACCTATAGCAACCTCCTTCACAGCAAGAATCATATTTTGGTCTGCTTCTATGGTAATTCCTCCTTGGCATTTCATCCTCCTCTCAGTTATACCAAATCCAGAAGGACCCTAAATGTTCCTCCCTTGTCATCTCCACAAAACACCTCCATTATCATTTTAAAACTGCAGTCATCCTCCCCCAAACTTTAGCCCAGGGACTCAGATTTATTTACCTGTCTAATCAATAAAAAAAATCAGGGAGAAATTATCTCACCAGAAGCCTGCTATCGTATCCTCTCCCCAGATAACCATTGTGCTGCTGCTCTTCCTCTGGCTATGAGGGGTTTATGCAAAAGACACCTGCAAGTATTGACTTTGTCCTCTCTTTTATCAGTGACATAACTAAAGCTATTGATAAGCATCACAGCTAACTACGGAGACATCTCAGTTTATATGAATTAGTAGACAATTTGTGTTTATATTACCTGGGAGCTGCTGTCCATGGAATTGCCAGACTACTTCATTAAGACAAATTCCTTCAGGATTTAAGATGCTTTTCATCATAATGTCATGTAAGAATAAGGGGTGTTTTGTGATTCTGATTGTTTCTTCCTGAGAAATGTTGGGCAGTAATTTCAAAGACATTTTCCTAGCATTCTGATGCGTGTTCTCAGCTGCTGATTATTTCTATCTTCTGTTATTCCATACCTCCATGTTCATAAGCTACCTTTTGTTAATACCTGACACCTATTTAAAGCCTATGTAATATAACTTACATCCCTATCTTACAATTTTTCTGTCGTATGATTTCCAAAGCACTAAAAATCAATAAAGAGGATATTGTCCCCTGATTTTTTTTACACTACTCATGTGGCTTTTTAATAAGTAATGAAAACTGCCTACAATGGCATTACTTCTTGTTCCATCAAAGTGACATGAATACATCAATGTGTCTGAAAATGCAAAATTACTGCAGCATGACAGAATCATAAGACAATTAAGGTTAGAAGGGATCTCTGGAAATCATACAGTCCTCCTGCCTGCTCAAACTGTTATTAATTTGTTTGCATCCAGTGTAGACAATAGTTTGGAGTCTTGATCCCATTGAAACCGGCAGCAAGACTCAGGAATGTTTGTGCAGCAGAGCACTTTGCTGACATGAAGCATACTCAGGGTCTCGAATTTGTTATGTAGTTGGGTTTGTGACAGAGGTGAAAAGACCTCTTGTGATTCCTAGCATGCCTCTCCTCATGCCAGCAACCAAAGCTGACATTTTGCATGCAGATTGTGCGGTGCCAAGGTAGTCTACACTGTCAGGAGACAGAGAGGAACCTACAGCTGATGCAGAGGCACAAAAGTCTGCAAAAATAGGTACGTTTTTCATTCCCCAAAATCTCTAAGTTTCCTCTCATGCTTCAGACATCTCTTCCAGCAGCTCCCAGACGCAGCATTCTGTGGTTACTGGAGAGGGTACTCACTGCTTGCTTGTTCCTGTTGAATTGCACTTGCTAGTACCAAAGACGCAGCGTGCCCAGAACTTGCTCCCGGCCTAAGATCTCTCTGCAGCTTGCTAGGGGTCATAGCAGACTACAGTTTTCATGATTTTTCATTGAGGGCATCTGAGCTGTCAGATCTTCACCCTTCTGTGATTCAGCCAAAGTAATACTAGACACTGACTTCATTTTAGTATTCTGCTTTCCTGTTTTCTTACTGTGACACTTAGAAATGGAGCACATGCTCATGGAAGTGTTTTTTTGAGAGACTCCTTGGCTTCCTGCAGAGAATTTCCCAAAGCAGTGTGGTACAGCCTCACATCAATGTGCAGCTCTTCCACATCCCTGCAAAATCAGGGAAAATAAGAAGAAAAGGAAGATTACAGACATCTTTTGGTGAAGAATAGTAAAATATGATAATTACACTCAAAAAAAAAGGAAAATCATAATACAGTAGTTTTAAGCTCTCAGTGTCAGGAAGCAGAGAAGAGTAGCTTTCCAAAGAGTAAGAAAAGACTGAGATGGGACTCTTGGATAGTAGCTAATACATGTCATCAGAAGATCTGTTTTGAAGAACTTCGCAAATAGCATCTGTGTTTTCTTTCCTTTCTCAGGAGCACAGCAAGAAAGCCTTTGCCTGAGCAGAGTCTACCATCCCTGCTGCCTAGTCAGCCTTGCACCCTGGAAAGAAACCAAGTCTCGTCAGATTTGCAGAGCAGTGTCTCGTTCCTGCACCTGGATGTTGGCATGTAGGCCTGGGACAGCTCCCAGCCCTACTTTCCATGTGCAGAACTGGTCCAGAACTGGTCAAAAATAAGCCCTCTATCCCATTTTGGAGGAGTAGAGAAGGGCAGGGAGTATCAATCTCCATGGGAATGTCTTTTCTAACAATAAATGTGCCAAATTGGTTCTGCTGTAGGCAGCTCTACAGCAGGAGACTCACACACAGGTTTGCAACAGCAGGTTTGCTTTCCAGAGAGTGGCTTTGTTACTAGATGGTGACAAAGAACTGCATGCATGCTTGGCCAGAGCAGTGGTGGTGCATGCATGGCCTCACTGGCAACAGTTTGCGTAGACCAAAAAGCCATGGGTGTGTGCTGTGGCTTGCTGGCAAATCTGAAACGGTACAGCACACTGGGGCCTCTGGGGTCTACCATTTGCTTCACGGTAGACTTGACATGACTTGACTTGACTTGACTTGACTTGGCAGACTAGACATGAGGCTTCAGTTCCCAGAGCTGGGCCACTTGCCTTTCTCCTGTGCTACGCTCACATACTCAGGCCGCCTGAGGACATTCAGCTGGTGGAGAGGAGGTGATTTTAGCTGAGAAATGCCTGGGTTGGCCTGTTTGGGCTTCTGAGGCATTGGAAGTCACTGCTAGTTGTGTGCAAGGTAGAGTTAAGGTAGTTTTAGTTAAGGCTATGGCTAGGGTGGACAATGAGAATGGGGTCACAGAAAGGGTTAGGGACAGAGTGTTTGGGCCTTCCCTGTCACAGATAGCCACTCTCATAGTAGGTTTCCATTAGGAATTGTTTTAAGTTCTGGCTTATGAGGTTCAAGATTAAGTTTTGAATTTTGCTTAGGATTTAGGGCTTAGGTATGGCTAGGGATGCCTGATCTATAATCTTCTGTACTCAAGGAGTACAGAAGTACTTCTGACTTTAGGAGCCAGGGAAAGTTCTTGGATGTTACTCAGCTTGCCAGACTAGGGATGCTTTTCATGTTAGCATTAAGCTACTTCACTGTTCTGTGTGCACAGAAACACAGGCAGTTTAAGACTGTGATGCTGGAGAGGTGTTTCAGATGGAAAAATCAGGTCTATAGTTAGGACTAACATTAAAAGCAGGTTGCATAGAGGTGAAGGTAGGATTCAGGGTGAGGTCTAGCCCAGAAGGGACCTTAGAAAGATCTGGTGGTAATACCCAGGGAGAAGGGATACTGGTGGAAGGATCCAGAAGAGGATGGGGGCTTGGGAGCAGTGGTGGGGAAGGTCCAACTCCATGGCAGGGGTTGTCATGTAGCGCCACAGTCTCTGTGCCAGTTAAGGGGCCAAGAGAGCGGGAGCTGGAGGTAAGGCCTCTATGAGGAGGGAGTCCTCATGGACAGAGGGTCTTCCTAGCCCAGCTCCTACAGTCTAAGGGATGGCCCTCTTGAAAGGAAGCGGCCCCACACCAAAGATGGCTTGATGGAAGAATCAAGCCCCAGCAGGGTCCAGCTGTGGCTCCATGTGTCAAGGCTTGCCCTTCTGCAGCCCTTTTTCCTCAGGGTCTCCTGCCTGGAACAGATGGGGGCTAGTTTGAGGAGAGATGGGCTGGTCTCTCCAACAGCTGAGAGGGGATCGCTCTGAGAGGGAATCACTTGGCACCTCAGTGCAGCCATGTGCTCCAGCAATGCTGGTGTCCAGCCCTGTTTGTAAGCAGGGATCTCACGCCTCATCCAGCATGTGCCCCAATGCTGCTCTGACAGTGCCATGTCTTTGGCCACCTCTTGTAGCACCAAGAGGATTAGCTGTAAATGTGTGAGTTTTTCTTTGCCAACAGCCCTGTGTCCTGCAGTTGGGACCTAGGACCTGTCACAAGGTACTGCATCTTTACATTTGTGCTGCTCAGGAGTGAAATCTTGGGTCCTAGAGACCCCTGCTCCATGACTGAATATGGTCAGAGTGGGTGGAGAAATAGTTCTCAGAAAGCAACATCTTTCTGAGAGAAAGTATGTGCCGAGAGATAGCGGGTGAATGTCTCCCAAGAGGTGATAAACTCTAGCGACTAGAAATGCAGTTGAAACTGCAAGAACTGATAAACGCAGGACACCACGAGTCTGCTGAATCTGCCAGAGGCCACCAGCGTGCTCCAACATCGACAGCCGCTGTGACCAGACCGTGTCCAAGGAGGCAGCAACAGTGACTGCTCTGTGCAGATACATCATGGTATTACATCTGCACCCTGCAGAAGAGCAGATCCCGAGGGACTTTCTGAATGCCTTCCTAGAAGCCTTTGGGGCAACTGTCCTCAGGCAGCCAGGGTCAACCTCCTGAGCCTTGGTGTCCCTGCATAGCTCTGAGATGACCCCTATGAGTGAGGGTGTTATGAGCCTTGTTATCTCCTGTTGGTAGTAACAGCTGGAGTCTGTTAAGAGCAACACCCTCATGAGGAAAAGATATTCTAATAAATTTTGGCTCTGACTTGATCCCCTGTGGGGGAAAGGGAAAGTAAAACACCTTGGGTTCATCCTGTAACAAGGTGTTTGTTAGAGAAAAAGCCATGTGGCTCCCAGCTACACCAGGCTCATCCAAGTATAAGCAGCCAGAGGGACAAGTGGGTGATCACAAGGGTTCCTCACGTTAGGGAACTGGAAGGGATGAGAAAGCATCACAGATGAATTGTGAATTCAAACAAGAAGCTACAAAAGCACTCAGGCAGCCTCAGTAGTAAGGGATGGCTCACTGGAATCTGCAGACTGGTGGACCTTGCCTGGTGGTGCTAATGATGCCTTGAATAGGAACATCTGAAATGACTGTGAGCTACAGGAACCTGATATCCCTTTTAGTATGGGTGTAGTAAAGAAATTCTAGGTTGCTATTTTCACTGCTTAGCAAGAACATGTATTTTAATATGCTTTTTACAAAGTTCCTAACATTGGATGGGAGACAGCAGTTACTCAGGGTTCATTGGGTAACATGTTTATCTTCCCCAATTCATCTTTCAATTTTTATATATTTATTTTTCTTAAGCTACACAAGAACTAAAAATGCTTATAAGGGCATTATATATATACTGCTTTTCCTGAAGCCCTTCATAAAACTTCAGACAGGCTTAGTACAGGATACGGAAAATGAGGATATTACTAGATTCTCCACTTGAGGGCAACACCACACTGCTGATTTAGGCATTGCCTTTCAGTCCTTAATCATTCCTTCTGAAATTCATACCCCTGGCCAAACTTGCAAATGTTTTACTAGACAGCATCCCATACACTGATTTTCTCCATCCCTCACTGGCTACCATGCACAAGCACGGATTTAGAACTTGTTTTATTTCAACCTCACAAAATAAACAGCACGTTCCAAGTGCTTTGCAAGTGTTTACAAGCCAAGAGCCATGGTTCACAAAACACTGACACTGAGCTGTACCTGCTCAGCCCTTCAGGTCCTGCTCAGACTTACTTTCAGTAGGTCTGTCCTTTAGAAATCATATAGATGTAAGACTTAAGGATAAAAATGCCAGGTCTGCCTAGAAGTACTTCATATTTAGTTACTGTTGGCTTCTTTTTCCCTGCTCCTCCATCCCTTTCTCATGATTAAAAAAAAATAAAATAAAATAAAAAAATGCCCAAATGTGCAAGGCCCCATAATTGCAGCTTTTAAAACTATCTCCAAGTTTCTGTCCAGATGCTCCCAGACCCCAGGTACCAGGATGGGCCAGGATGGAAGTTGTTCAGTAGGTTTGTTGTTTGGTTGCTAGCACTAACACCAGAAACATTTCAGACCACTCTTGGGCTTGGAGCTTAGTTTAGGCATCTTCTAAGGAGCCAGTGGTATTAATGCTAAAATTCAAATTCAAGGCACTGGCATGGCTTTTTTAAAACCTTTCCAATTCACTTTGTCTCCTTTAGAGCAAAATGTAGACTTGAAACAAGACTTCAAGATACAGTGGACAACAGTTACTGGGGAGGAAAGCAAAAGGAGGAACTCTCTGCACAGTTTGTGTGATCCTGTCACTGTTAACGGTTCTGTTATGGTTTTGTAAGAATCCTTTTAAACCATATGTTTTATGCTTTATGGTTAATGTTAATGGTTTTATAAGAATCCTTTTTGCCAACATGTATAGGAACAAAGTCCCAGAGCACCACCAGCCAGAGGCAAACCAGGCAATATCTTGCAACGACTTACTCAGTTCACAAACAAGTATGTGATAGTGTAGCCACGAGCAAAGATTCAAGGATCTGTTTTCTTTTTCTTCTAAGTTACGTGCCTTCCTTGCAGTGCTCAGTGCTGTACTGTTAGGTAAGCTGTGCACGGCATCACTTCACACTTCGGGAAACGGAAAGAAATGACTCCAAATCCAGCCCTGCAGTTTTAATAAAAGTATTGCTTTACCTGCGTTTTTTGACACCAGTGAAACTGCCAAGGTTTAAATCTGGAAAGGGCTCAGGTGGCAAATAACAGCACCCCAAGCACTCAAAGCAGTGCTGAGCACTGAGGAACCAATACCTGGACACGTTTGAGAAGACCTAAACAGTCCATGGGAGGACATCCGATACAGATAAGAGCTATCAGCTCACGGGGATTCATGGTGAACTAACAGATTAATAATGTAGTTTATTTCTTGCTTTTAGAGGATGAGTAAAAGACCCAGAACAATCCAAAGGTGTCTGAGTGTCAGCACCCATCACTGCCCTACAAGAGAGGAACTGCCAGGGCTGGGGAGGAAGGGGTTTTCTAGCTCTCAACAGATCGTGTCGGTCACAGAAAGCAGAAATCCCAGAACCGAGGATTACAGAGGCAGAAAATCAGAGCGGGATCACTTCCCCTGTGGCGGGTGACGTTGCTCTAATACTGCTTCCTGTAATCATCAACAAGAACAAAAAGCCTTTTCTTTTAAGTGACGGTCCTCTGCAGCGTGGTCTGAAATCACGCTCTGCCCAACCTCGCTGTCAGAAGAATTAGGGACAGCAAAACATGCTGCTGGCAACAGCGGTTTATTGGTATGTTTAGTCAAACATTAAAAAATGGAAATTAGCAGTAAAAATAACCTCCAGCTGCCAACAGTGACCTAGGCTTTACAACCACATAATGCTTGGCACGGCCATCAAGACAGCAATCAGCTGTCTGCTACGTGCGGGAACCCATTTTGGAGGCTAGAAACGCCCCGTTTGCAGAAACGGAACCACAAGGATGGAGTCCCCATCTATGAATCATCACTGAACGATGACGGGCAGCAATTCTGCTCCTCTGCTTTCCAGCGAAACAAGAAAACTGAGAGGTCCCTGACATGGTGAGGGAATAGCACCCAGGTAAACATCCTTGGATGATGCTCTAGGATTCCTAGGGTTCAAATGAGCAAGAAGCCAGACTTGGCTTAATGACTTAAAAAGAGAGAATCTCTCTTTTCTAGCCTTTAATCCAGAGCCACCTGGGCAATGTCCTGGGAAATGTGCTTTAGATGGCCCTACCCGAGCAGCGATGGTGTTGGACCAGGTGATCTGCAGAGCTCCTGTCCAAGCAGATCCTTTGTCCTCTGCAAACCGCAGTCCTCTCCTGGGATACAATCATTTTGACCATTCAGGATTGGCAAAAGAAGCATTTCACCAAAACTCCAGAATTTACCAAGGCAGTGCAGATTGAATGAAACCATCTAGCAAGTCAAAACCACCCACCATCCTAAACCTAGCGAGGACAAACCAGTCTTCAACTCCCTCCCTCTCCTCACAGGTCAACGGTGCTCCTTATACCTGAATTTGCCTTTTAAATACATAGGACTTCTGATGGAGTTATCTTCACCACATGCATCCCTCCCACAGAAGAGTTCTATGGAGGGGGGTCTGAATCCCCAGTTTAAGGGGCACTGTTTAACTGAGGAGAGGGAATGGGGTGCCAGCTTGTGCTGGTGCTTTCCTTTGGTGAACGGACGTGAGAGAAGGATGACAGCATCAACAGACCCTGACATGGAGAAGACTTGAGTCTGCAGCAGACACCAGGGAGGGATGAGCCCTGAGCAAGGTGAGGAAGTGCCAAGAGAAAAGCAAGGAAGGGGCACAACCTGGAGACCTCATCCTGCATTCCAGGAACTTCGGGCTCTTGAGCAAGAGCCATGGGGAAAACGGGCACCAAGAAGCAAAGCTGAGGTTCTCAGAAAATCCATGACCACCAGCCTAGAAGGTACCCAAGAGAGGGGGAAGTTGTGGGCGTCGGGTCCCCGCCTTGGGCATCCCCAGGGCAGAGCAGTCCTCGCACGGACCAGCGGGCACGGGGCGACCTGGGGGCACGGGGCCGGGCGGGAGGTCCCAGGGGTCCCAGGGGGCCCAGGGGCCCAGGCTGCCCCGAGGGCGGGGCCTCCGCTTCCCGCCAGCAGTGCGGGCCCGCCCCAGCTCGGGCGCCGCCGCTGATTGGCTGAGAGCGGCGCGCGGGGCGGGGCCGTCGGTATAAAAATTGCAGCGCGGGGCGCCAGCCGGGATAGCAGTGACGGGGATTATAGTGCATCCTCATCCTCATCCTCATCCTCATCCTCATCCTCATCCTCATCCTCATCCTCATCCTCATCCTCATCCTCATCC
>JAVCKT010098669.1:0-10540 GCA_032273925.1 Rhynchotus rufescens | reverse complement strand
TCAAAACCTGCCGGGATGCCACTCTGTGCCACATGCTCTAGGTGTGCCTGCGTGAATGGGAAGGTTGGACTAGATGATCTCTAGAGGGCCCTTCCAACCTTGAACATTCTGTGAAATGAGTAATAGTGCATCCAGGTATCAGTTCAATGGAATATCATTAACGCAAAGAAGTGTCGTACTGTTCCAAGTAGGCAGGTGTTTACAGATTCAATTTTGGACGTTAGGTTCTGTAGGGCTTTAGAATTTGGCAATACTCACTTGTAAATGAAAACTCAATAAATGGGAGTGCCATCAGAGATTTTTCTTTATTAGACAGGATAGTAGGAGTTGAAGGTCGTTTCTAAACTTGCAACTAGAAGTTGATTTTACAGGTTTAGTTGAAGCAGCCTCCTATCAAACTAGAGGTCTTTCTCCTTATTGTTTTTACCTGTCTCAGCTCCTATACTTGATCTGTTTGTGATAACACATTTTTGTTCTTCTACTCTTTCTGTCATTGCAAAGTAACTCACTGACTCAGAAGAATACTATACATCTAGGGGAAGAAGTTTCTAATTTAAACTAGCTCTTGGAGGAGATCTGCTATGCTGCAATTTCAGGACAGAGTAAATGGCATTTATGTGGTAATAGGAAGCACAGAAGAATATCATGAGGAAAAAGGCCTCTTCAATGATGTCTACCACTAGACTGGTTTAACTAGCTTTTGTGAGCTCCCCTAGTTAAATCACCACTTTTAGTTTAACATACTCATCCATATGAATATATTTTAGGATGTATTTTGCTTGATGTCATTATCACTATTATTGAATGAAGCATATCCTGGAACATTGGGACAAAATGGTGTCAAAACAGCATAATTCTTATGAAGTCAATCTATGTTAACCTATTTCCAAAGGAAATGAATACAATATCATCATGCAGCTTGTCAAATAATTTTTATCCTAATGGACAGACCGCAAGAAGTTTCAAGGGTATTAGATTATCATATTGTGTATTTTAAAACAGAGGACCACATTAGAGGAGAAAGAACTTAATGATACTCTGTCTATACTGCTGAATAAATCAGAGCAGCAGAGTGAGCTTAATCACTGGATCCCTCCAAAAGAGATGACTTTGAATGGGTTCAACATTTAGTAGATTTTAAAGGATGATGATAATAGATCAGCTCTTACGAATAAATCTGTAAGAAGACAAGCTTAGTTAGTTCCACTTCTTTCTTAATTTGTAGTAGAATTATTGTAATGTTAGCATTTAATATCTTTTTGTGCCTGCGATTTCCCTCCAGTGTTCATCAGTTGCATATAATGACCGCATCAGGTAACATCAGTGTCATTAGATATATCACATTGAAGCCTGAGAAGAAAAATCTAAGATGTTAGATATTTCTGATTGTTAAGGCACAAAAGACTATATATTGCCTTAATTCAGCTCTAAGTATTAGTCAATATTATCTGTAATCTGTGAAAATCTATGCAATAAATAATGGAAATTAGTAAACTGTGGCTAAAAGAAAATCAAACCCTCTATTATTTATATATTTAGCTATTCATTTTATAAACAAACTTCTCCTTCCAGAGAAATACAATATCTTTTATAACAAACTACTTAGGTTATTATTACACGGTAAAATGTCATCATTACAGATGTCAGATCTCCGAAAGTGAGAAAGAATTCTTGGGAAGCATATAGCTTGTTACTATAGGAAAAAAGCAAGCCACATAAACTTAGACTTTGGAGGAATATATTACTAGAGAGTAGATGAGAGCAGAAATCCATAAACACTGTAAACATAAAAGCTATTTCCTCCTTCCTGTGGTGGTACACATTTTACAAAGTGCTTTCATTATTGTACTGCATTTCTGCATGCCATTTAATGCTGGAATATTTTTGCTGTTCTACTGTTGCTGTTTTTCCTCTTTATTTTTCTTTGTCCCACTAAATAGCAAGAATTAGAATACAGACATAAATCTGAGAAGAATAAATCCCGTCTTTCTTTCAAATTATGGTCAAAGCTAGTAGGGGAAGTAAAAGTCTCTTTTGATAATTTGTAGCCTTTTACTAGACAGATTAAGATTAAATGTTCATTGTTTGCATTCTTTGCATAATGATGTGACTAAACTGCTTTTGTTATTATCATAAAAGGTTCTGAGACTTTAGAATGCAGCTGGCACATCTAATATAAACTTATCTAGAAAATGATCATATGAAAAATATGATTTTGTATAAAGTTTCATTTATCAAAGAAGCACTAAAGCACAATTAATTGTCATATATTCCAATGACATTTCATGTAAATCATAATTGAGGCTTCTTAGCTTTTTGCTGTGGAAAATAAAATATTCAGGAAAACAAAGAGAGAGACTAGACTACTGGATTATCACCAAGAAACTCCTTTACTGGGAACTAGTTGAATCAGAAAGAATAGCTTGATGAGCTAGATCAATACCAGATTAAAAATTACAAAAAAAAAAAAAAAAAAAAAAAAAGTAGGATAAAAATCACATCAAAGTTTCATGATGAAACATTTCAAACGTTGAATTATGCAGAAGTAAATTCACATCTCTGAAATAATAAAAAACTAATTAAAAAAATGTAGAATTTCAATTGTAAAATGCTGTTCAGTCAAAATAAAATTGTAAATTATTATAAGAAAAGATAAATTATCTGTATTTGGGGGATTTTGTAATTAAGAATTACCCTTAATCTAAAACTGTATCTCATACATATATACAAGCACAGAATTTTTCTAAAACAAGTCTTTTGTTTTCTAATATTCTACAGCACAGTGCCTGTAGATGGAAAAAAAAAATCCTTTCATCACTGTATTTTTCTGCTTTCTCCATTCTCTTATTTTCAAAGATACTAGCCTTTTTTTTTTCTGCCTTTTAGCCTTAATTTTCCTAAAAACGAACAAAAAAGCAACTTTTGTACTAATACCACCAATTTAGAATTATTATCAATCCTTTAACTAAAAAAAATAGAGTTGTCACTGATGAAAAATGAGCCCTGTAAAATTAGAGTGGCCCATCTCTATTCTTTTTAAGATATATTGCAAGTCACCCAGCAAATATATTTTTAGAAATTCAGGATCCAGTATTTTTATTAAAAAAAAAAACAAAAAAAAACTGCTCAGTTACATATCTGTACTTGACTTCTCCTGACTGAATTTGCATTCATAACTAGAATTAACTTCCTAAAACCTAGCTGTATTTAATGTGTGAATAAGGCAAGGAACTGGTTTTACTATGAAAATGATTAGTGAAAACAATATCAAATGTATTGACCATTATGTACATCAAAGCACAACACATTAATTTCTTTATTACCTGTGCAATCTGCTTGTTGCATTTTTCTGTAGCATTCATTTCATTCTATGGTGAACTATTATTATTGACATTTATTTCATTTCTTTTTTTAACACACTGTTAAGGTAGGTTCAACTGAATCTATCATGCAGAATGAAATGCAATGCGAATTCACAGACATTTCTTTATATACTACTATCTAAGATGAAGGCACAAGAAAAAGGAGTTATGCTGCATGAATTTGCCACCAATTCATAGTTAGCATTAAGGAAAATATGTTTATGCTACTTTGCCAACTTCTATTACCTTGTGTGCTTTATTATGCACTGAAGGAAATAGTGGTCCAGCTAAATGAGCACATGTTAAAATGAATAAGCCTATTAAAAAAGCAAGCCTCCCCTGCATTAAATGTAAGATACAATAAAGACAGCTTTGAAGGTACTTGCTTTGTAAAAAGGATACATTTCCCATGTGCCAGAACAGAATATATTTTAAACAATTCTTGAGGCTTTTTAAAGAAATGTTTGTAAAAATAAATTCACTTGACGTAGATAAAAATTAAATAAATGCAATACTAAGCAAAGAGGACACCACAAGCTAGGAAGCTATTGAAAACTCTGTTATTTCTTCCATGTTAATTAAGATGTCTTCTTAAAAATCTGGCAAATAGCAATGAATTTCTCCCTTTCTTCTACTTCAGAAGGCATCATACTCAGAAAGCTTTTATCTTTATTTCTGTATTTCTTATTTTCTAAGATTGTCTTCTGCTGTTTGAAAGAAATACATGTTTTTTTCTCTTGTTAAGCTGAAATATAGAAAATTAAATTATACTTTAATTAAATATTCTTTTTCAATATAAGAATCACTTTAATGAAGTTATCCCAAGTTATTCTAAAAATAACATGTGCCTTATGCTCTTAGTTGTATGCTTGCATAATTCTCACCAGCCTGGAATGATATGAGCCTGATTCACATGGCTTGGAGAGTCCTAAAGCTCATTTTGAGTGAATGCACAGAGAACAGACAGGTGCATATGCACCTGGACATATGCAACAGAAAGCTCTTCATTAAGGTGTGTGTGTGTGTTGGGGCTGGGAAGTCCCAAACTATGTGGTTGTTTTAGCATAGAATTATTGCTTCTTTTGCAAAAATAGTTCTAGTACAGTACAGCAAGAAAGTATGTAGGTTGGTCTGTCCCCTTCAGTCTTCATAATATTATGTTGCTAGCTTTTCTGTTCTTTTGATACATTCGTATCAGCAATGTAAAGAGATCTCTATGGGTGATAGAAATGAATCATTTGCAAATCAGTGAGTTGAAATCAATAGCTCTGTCATGTCCTTGGGTTGCTTTTCTTGTCTTTTTCTTATGATGCAAGGCAGATCAAAAGGAAAAAAAGAATGAATATATGGGCAGTGACCGTCTACCAGTAGGGTGTCAAAATTGTCTTTATAATAGCAATTCTTCCAAAATGCAGAGTATTGGAGAAGGAAAAAAAATACTTGCAGAGTTTCAAAAGATAGGAGAACAGTAAGCAAAATGTTTTAAAAATGCTGTTCTAGGAAGTTACCTGTGCACTTCTCAAATCAAATACCAACTCTAATTACTTTCTGTTACTTTTCTTGGCAATCTTACCAATTCTGTCTTGATTGTCTGCAATATTGTTGTACTTAGTCATAGTAGCCAGCATGGTAACAGCTGTACTGAGCAAGGAAAAAGTGATCTGTAATCAATTACTTCCAAGTAATCAGCATTATATACCTATAACATTACTTTCCAGATCCAGCAATCAGCATCTGGCAATAGACCGTTTCTTCAAAGTAGCTTTAGGAACTCTGTACACTGGGTCTGAACTATTATTAAACTGGTGTGCAGTGTCTTTCTACAATTTTCTATAGGAAACATCCCAAATAGGAATCATCTCAAATTTTCTTTAGGAATATATCTCAGTATCAAAGCATACCAGAACCAGGCAGATCTATTGTTTACATATGTCATGTAGTTTACATGTAGTATTGTTATTAATGATATTTCAGCCTGACAACTGTTATATTTCCATATTTAATCATAATTGTAAAATACCTTGAAACTGATAGTAGCAAAATGCCATAATCACCAGGGATAAACATTTCTGATGGACAATTTTTTCTCTCAGAAATTCAGTTTTGTTTCAGTCAAAATATTTAATGAGCACACATAAGGTTTTACATATTTTTAACATAACAGATGGAAAAGTTTAGAAACAGAACAGAAACTATTAAAAATGTAACAGAACATTTGATTTCATCTCATTCATTTTGTTCACATCAGTACAATTTCATTCCAAACCACTCAATGCATTGGCTTGCCCAGCTGGTCATGTTGTCCCTATTTTCTTTTATAGGCTGAGTCCACTTTGATAGTGAGGTCACTGGTCAATGACGTGGCATACGTGAGTTATGTGATTACACAGCTGTGACATGACATGAACTGGCTTATCTATCCCTAGAAAAAACACATGGCAGCTTTTATTCATCCAGACTAATGTCTCAAAAAGCCCGAAGAATACAAACAAAAGCTTCAAGAACGATAACGAGATTGTTATAACAGGATATGGTGTTTGATCAAACATAGAGGGTTTGAGGTTTTTTAATCAGGTTGGGCTGTGTGTTTTTGACAATGTGTTTTGACTGGATTATGCTGACACCCAAGCTTATACTGACAGGATGCTATTTCTCAGAAGGGACCTAAGTTATTTCTATGTCTCCCTCTGCCCAAGGGACAATTACAGAATTCTATGTACTCTACAGCCATTTACTATTCCTATTTTTATATGGTTCTTCCTCCCTAATAATTTTCATTTTTGTTTATTTCCAAAAAATAAGCTACCACTTATCATTCCAATAAATATTTTGAACTGTACGAGACCAAAAAAAAATAATCATTTTTCCAAAATTTCATAAACTAACAAACATGGTTCAAGTCTTAGATAATCTCATTGGAAGAAACAGCATGTTAATTACTTTGTGGCTTGAAACATTTTATAGCAGTGTTTTTAAGCATTAGGTTTAAAAAATAGCCATGAAAATGTTGTCCAGAACTCTCTTTGCAATATCAGCACTATTGTCTTTAACAGTGCATCAGGTCTGTTAGTTTCTCAGCTATATTACAAGCAGTAAAGCTTCTGACAAGATTCTGACAATGAACATATTTTAATGTTCTTAGACTTAAAGGTAAGCAAAGACAAATGGCAAGAGCAGTCAGCTAGTCTACTGAGTGAAAACTGACCAAAGTAATAGCAGTAATAGCAGTGATTACTAGTACTGCTCATATGAAACCTCATGTTTCCCCTAAAATTTCTACTATTGCTACTTTAAAGGAAATTTACGTGCTCAAATTGATAAATAGGAAAATTATCTGCAACAAAATTTGACCTGAATATTTGAAATAATTACAATGAGATAATTGTCTTATCAAGTGAACTATATTTTTGTTCTATATTCCTGGCAGTGGTAGAACACTTAAAATGAAAATTTTAACATTATTTTTGTGTTAATATGAAGCAATATTTGAAAATTCATAGACAAAAAGATTAATTTTTGCTTCATAACTTCAGTACAAATTTGATTAATAAATGTCAAATTTGGTGGATAATCAGAAAAAAAAAAGCAATCATCAATTAATAAGATCCTCTTCTAACCTGATACCAAATGCCCAAAATATAAATGAAATGATGCTATATTTATGGTGGTACAGTCCCTCAGAAACGTCACTGCTGGTATTATAAAGCTTCAATGAATGTAGTTAGAATATAAGTGAGTCCATAGCAATACAATTTGCAATGTCCACAGTTCCTAGGTCAGTGCTCACAGGGCAGAAAGAAATATCTCCGTAACAATGTTATGCTCTGGTGGAGGTTGTAATTGTTTTGGAATCCATGTCCTGCCTCATTTCATTAACAATCTTTCACTAGACTTCATTTAAACTTAAGAAAACTAGAGGAATGCTGAATTTATGACTTCTGTGATCTATGAATATAAATATTAGTTTCTAACATTCTGAATAATCTAGAATTTAGTAAAGTTAAATGGGAAAGTTGTTTTCTACAGTTAAGTCCTGTCTGTCTCAACCTGATGAAATCCAGCAATAGAGAGGACAGTGGAGGAGTCTGAGAGCTAAATCAATATAATCCAGTTAGATGTTTGACATGTACTCCAAGCCCACTGTGTTGAAGCTATGGTCTGATTAACACTGGACTATTGCATGACTTCCAATGGGAGAAGGAATAAAATGACACAACTGGGTGAACAAAAGGGGGCCTGAATATTCCTTTAAAAGGTTGTAGGACGTGCCTCTCTCAAGTCACTGGGAAAGTCTTACTAGGAAGAGAAAAATCATGAGTCTCCAGCCTGCACATGCTATACATCTTACTATATAAAAACCATATCAATCTTAGAGGCTGTGGAATACTTGATAGATAGAACAGAATTTCTGACTTTTGTTTAAAATATAGATAAGATATGCAAGAAAAGGTTAAATTCCCTCCTTTACATTTGAGCCCCATGCTGTGGACTAGTTATGTACACAATTTCCTGCACAATTAGCAGGAAATAAAGCAGTTTTCTCCTTGTACTTAAGTACTATGACCTAGCGATTCTTTCTCTCATAAGCACAGAGGCACATACACCCAGAGACACCCCTTTCTGTGTGAATAATTTAAATGTAGTCTGTTTTTACATATTGGTAGCAGTTCCTATGGCTGTGTTTAAAAGAGAAAATAATGGTCCATTGGGTGTTTTGAGTGAAATGCATTTTGCTTCAAGGAAAAGTTCCCAGTTGCAGATCCTGAGCAGGACAAGGAACCTCCTTGTAATGTTAAACCAAATGATTAACCCACACATCCACAGCACAGTCCACCTCATTTCTCAAGCTCTCTGTCTGCAGAATTTGTAACATTATTTTTACCCTTTTTCTATTAGTCTGTCACATCTATTTACTTTTTAAGCTCTTTGGATACAGTTTGTTTCTTACTGTTTATTCAGAAGGCATGAAATGCAGCAAACTTGTACTTACTTTGGACTGCTGGGCACGGCTGTAATATAAATGCAAATAATAATATTGGAACTAAAAATCCTGAGGAAGTCCTATATAATTCAAAGCTTTACAGTCCTGTAGTGCTTCTCAAAGTCTTTCCTTAACATAATGTTATTCCACTTTAATTAAATATAACTTACCTTTACTTAATTTAAGGTTCTACTAGAATTCCTTGCACAAAGTAAGAACTCGTATTTATGACCATAAACAAATTTTTGTAGGTTGCAAGCTCTTACCTTAATACTTCAGAAGCTTGGCCACTTTACCTGAGAGTTGGTAGGTTTTATAACCTCCATTCAGCATAGGCTCCAGAAAGGAAGAAAACTGTAATTTATATCCAGTGATGTAACAGAGCTCTGAGGGTTGCATGTGTTGGGACTGAGCAGCAAGGTATATGCGTACTCTCGTATAAGAAGGCACTGAAGGAAGGTAGATTATCGTCACAAATTAAATTTTTTTTCTCTTTGTTTATCAGTAGAACTCCCTAACTCCCTGAAAAAATGACAATAAAAATCCCATGCTTAAAAGCCTATATTGGAACCCAAATACCTAGCTCCCTTCTTGAATATAATATTTTGTGCTTTGTTTATTTTTGCCTGTGAAGTTTTGGATATCTGCAATTACTAATTTAAATTTAAATTTAAATTAAATTAAATCAAATTTAATTTAATTTAAATGCCTTAAAGGTTTTAAGGGAATTGCCCTCATGTGTTGTGTGAGGTAGAGGTGATACTTAAGGATAGGTAAGAGGGGCTTATATTAAAAAGGAACTTAATCACAATAGTTTCTTCAGGACCACTAAGTTCATGAATAGGAACCTGGGGAATGAAAATTAGATGTTTCTGAATTCTCCCTGTAAAAGTCGGTTGCACAAAGGAGTTTTTCAGATATTATAGTACAGCCTAGCATAACATGGAAATGCCACTCTATGCATATGGCACTCAAAAGGAACACTTGTAAAAATGAGAAAAGCAATAATAAGGAGTTTTACATTCCAGCAACTCAAAAAGGCAGCAAGGAAAATGCACTAATTATAAATATTCTATTGTAAAAATTAGTACAAATAAAATAGCATAAGGGAAGAGATAGGTGTCATTACCAACAATAAATCTAATTCATTGTCAATATTGATTGTATTCTGCTGGGTCAATGAAGCAGGTATCCCAAACCTGGTATACAACCACCTGCTGTTTGCAATGATGGGTTATATATAATCATGGTGACTTACAAGCTCTTATGTTCTTTCCCACAAACTTTTCCAGTTTTTCACTTAACCTTCATGAATATGCATTCAACTTTTTTGTTCCCTCAAAAAAGGTTCTTAAAAAGGAAAAAAAAAAAAAAAAAAAGATTATGAAAAACAATTACAGATCCTGTCCTCCAGCCAAAGGTTTCTATAGCCTCAGGAAAAGTGTTGCTATAGAAGCCAGGGGTCAGTCTTTCTCCACAGCTTGAAGTCCTTGGAAGGGGCAGGTAGCCAATGGAAAAGTTTATAATTTTGCAGCAATAGATGCAGTGTAGATGCTGTTTATATTCCTTTTCACACTCACAGAAGGTTTTGATACTGTCATCTGCTGGATGCAGAATCTGTTTGTGTGGCCATGCTCTGAAATGGAACAAGCTCTCTTAGGACAGTGAACAAACAGTTGGTATCGTGGATTTGGGTCAGAAATCTTTCACAGTAATAATCAAGTACAATTTCGTTCCTGTGTGTAAAATTAACTATTACTAAACTTTAACACCCTTTGACTTTAACACCTTTTGACTTTTTCTTTGTTGTTCTCTTGATTTCAAATTACTGTACTGTCTTTCCATTCCTTTGGTTGAGTCCTGAGAAAAAAAGATAGATTTTCACAGCCATTTATGATGAGGAGCATGCCTTTCCTTTCTCAAAATGATCAGGAGTCAGGGGTAACAAACAGACAGTTTTGTCCATTTTCTCAGTTTGCTAACCAGACTCGTTAGGCCAAATTATGAAATAGTATGATTTTATATCTTGCTGTGTCACGTGTGAAGCTACTGGAAATAAGGCAACAGAAAGGTCAGATGCAGTAACTATTACATTCAAATTTTAAAGCATAATAGAATGTAGGAAATGTAAAGTCAAACAAGAATATCAGACAAGAACCTATTCTAGGAAGAGTGTTAAATAAAGCTAGTAAACATG
>JAVCKT010098667.1:0-10542 GCA_032273925.1 Rhynchotus rufescens | reverse complement strand
CTGCACTGTTTGATGCTAAAAGAATGAACTGATTTTCAGACATAAAATGTTACAGAAATATTAAAACATACATGCTGATAATCTGAAATACAGTAGTAGTACCTGTCTCTATTTGCCTAACACTCTATTGATAATTTCTATTAGAAAAGATTTACTCTTAAATCTACTGATAAGTTGCACCTGTGCATTATTATAGTCCAGTTCTTTTTGCTGAGGCCGGTTTACCTTCCTCCTGCTCTGAGGAAGCATTAGTGCTGTATGAAGCATTAAACACTGAAACCTTTTGCCACAGAGCTGTTGCTTAAAATGAAATCTTCTTTAAGACATTGCTAAAGCAAACTATGACCATCTTTTACTCACAGCTTTGTGTTATGATTTGTGCTATCATTGCCTGCAATATTTTCCTCATGTTGTTGCAATGGGATTTTTTGCTTTACCACTTGCAAGTTATCGAGAATATCTATGACATAGGATTTCTTTGTTTTTTTTTTCCCTGAAAAATCTTTCTTTGTTTAACATTACTTACCATTTAGTCTCTAACTTTCTTTTGATGCTTTGGACACACATATAAACAGAAGAGGATCCAGTTTTGTTTGTTCTAACAGAAAAGTATTTCTTAGGAAGCAGTATTTTCTTCTAATCAATAATTATTTTTTTTTTCTTGCATGGGAACACATTCTATTGAAATGAATTATATACAGCATTAAGCAGCTTTCATGTCCGCTCTTTTATTCCTTCCCCTAATCTCCAAGTCTCCATATGCGTGGTTCTTTCTCAAATCTGTTCCAGTTTTGAAAGCTTCAGCTTACCGACTCCTGTACTGCCAAGTAGGTAATGGGAGTCTGAAGAACACAGATGTCTAACTTCTATAATGCTGCTTGTCTGGAACGATAAATAAGTCTTCCAAAATAAGTCTTATTTTTAATGGCCTTTGAAAACTGTGTATATTATTGTTCTGTTTTGGAATATGCAAGTGTGCAATTAACAGAAGAGCAGAGAATATCATGTTAGAGCACAAGGACACCAACAGAAGTGTTATGTTATTATTTGAAACATGTAGCTGATCATGCAGTCTATGCAAAGATATATATCCATATTAAGTGGACATGCAATGCTAAGCACTTAAAAAAAAAAAAAGGAAGAAAAGGGTATTTGTTCCAAATCACCACTATTTCCTTCCTTGACTGAAAATGTTAAATGTCATCTCTTCTTAACTGTGACTGATTGATTACTGATTAATCTTTCTGTTGTACTTTATTCAGTGTACTGGGGAAAAGTAGGTTTGAAAAACATGTTCTATACAGTCTGGTTTCATCCTTTAAAAGCTTTGACTTTTTTTATTCCTTACTCTTTTCATCTTAAGCCAAAACAAACTCAATATGCCCAGTGCAAATTGAAATCTGCTACAATGTAGCTTTTATTAAGTAGAATGAAGGAAAGATATTTTATTAACGGGAGCAAGGAAAATAGCTTATCAGTGGAGATTCTTTTTTCTTTTTTTTTTTTGCCCTTCAAACCTAGAATATTGTATTTCGGATATATTGTTGATTATCTCATCAGAACTAAGTTCCTACTTGTATCAGGCTCCCTTTGCACTGTATTATTCATGATGTACTGTAGTCTTATCTCATAGGGAAGAGGAAGTAATGTCACATGACTTACAGTTTGACTGATCCAAAAGGGGAATGAGGATCAAACCAAAAATCATTAAGCATCATGACAATGTTTGTGAACAGATACCTTGGGCCTTGAACGCTGTTTTTTGGTTTTTTTTTTTGGTTTTTTTTTTTAATGAAGGATTGATTGTTTTTACAATGAGAATAATTTCTTTGAACAAAAATGTAATAATATGTTTTGGTAGAGCAGTTTTGTAGCAACTTTATTTGACCTTAATTAGGACCAGGATTTGGACAGAACTATCATAGTTTTTGTGCATTTATTGAATACACACATTAGGGAAATGTATGAAGATAAAGCTTATGAGAAGTAAAACAAAATGAGACTGGATGATTTGTTTCAGGGAGAAAAATAAATTATGAACTTACATATGCGTGTGTGTGTGTGTGTGTATCTGTCTATATCTAATGTCGCTTTGGACTCTTTACTACCCATTGGTGTCTGCTAATGTGTTAATTTTTCAAACATATATTTGTTAAAAGTATTTTAAGATCTTTAATATTTTTCTGACATCTTACTCTTTTTGAAGGATTCCTTATTTAAATGTCAATAACCTTGTTTATGAGAGCCTAAATATCTTGTCAATAAAATTGGATGTGAAGGGACGATGTTCTTTACTTTGAACCAATTTCTCCTTACTTTCGTGATTTTCCTGCCCTCCTCTTTTTCCTACCAAAGATTATGCTGCTGCCTAATTCTTTCATAGTTTTACCCTTATTAAAAAAAAAAAAAAATGTAATGAACAGCCTGTATGATCTTCCTTTGCTTTAAAGAATCTTAGCAGTGTTAGCAGAGGACCTTCTAGTCTACTTGTTTCATGTGTAAAGACAAAAAAAAAAGTTAATACTTTGTAAACATTTTGCTCTCATGGTTTTCATGAAACAAAGTACTATTGAAATATATCCACAGAATATAATATAATTTGCAGAAAAATATCCACAAAATATCAAAATTACAATATATCTTCATCAAAATGAATATGCACTACCTCATAGTGCACTACCTGAGATGCTGATTAGAAAGTAACTGTATCCTATTTGTTCAGCAAAAGAACATATAAACTTTGAAGTTATATTGTGATGAGTGAATCTGAATGAGTACTCTTTTTCTTTCTCAAAGGTCTGTCTTCTAGTGGAAATATCATGAAAAGGGAAGAGGAAAATTACATAACTTATTCAAAGATCTTTAATCTTCATGGAATGTTGATTTCAGTATTTTTTGAATCAAACTTTTTTTTTTTTTTGTTACAGATTGAAATTCACAAATGAGAGTTAACTTTGGCGGTCATTAAAAGGACTGGACTTGAATGACAGGATATGTTTCTGGTGAAACTGTTTGTTTTTCAGGAATGAACTGCATCCCATGCTGTTCAGAACTCCTATCATATAACTCCCTTTGGAATGGCTGGAAGGAAACTTGTTGGATTAACTAGAGGGAGATCAGATTCATCTTAATTTGCAAGTCTCTTCCTTTTCTCAGAAGTCCTAAAGCTTCATCTTTCAGAAATTTTTCTGTCCTGGCTGGCTCTTGGCCAGAATCAATGTCCATCAATTTTCCAATGATTATCACTCAAAACTGGAAAATGGCCACAGCTGTTAATGGCACTGGGGCATATGTTACTAATTCAGAGCAGGGAGATTGTCTAACTGAATTGTTGATGTTCTTTTGATTTTTTGTAGCCTTGATTAAGGCTATGTATTGTGTTGTCCCATTTTAAAACGTTCAGAAAATATCTGTCAGTCATACTGAACAAATTAAAGATGCTTTCTTTCAGTTGCTGTGTATAATACAGGGACGCACAATTATCTTCAAATGAGTAAAATAATAAAATTATATTAACAGTTTGTACGATTCAGTTTAAAGTTGTTCTCTCTTTTCAATATGATAATTGCTGATTGTATTTTCCTATGTTTGCTATTCGTAATGCATACTGATATAGTGATTATTTGTACAGAAGCTCATTTGTTCTCTGAAAGCCTACTCTGATATTTCTTTCAGGCAAATAAATGTGGATATTCTTTCTCCATGATTACAGTGGTCATTGCAAATTTTTCAGTGCAGGAGAATCAATAGTTTAATATGAAATGAGAAGGCTACTGTTAATATTTTGGGGGAGAGTTGACAGTAAATTAATAGATGATAGTGGAATTCAGTGATTTATTGAAACTATTCATAGTGACAAATCAATTCCAACTGCCTATCTCAAAAATGGCTTTAAAAGTTTCTAAACTATCAGTAATAGGAAGCAGTGATTTTTTCAAATGTTTTTTTTTTCCTTTTCTAGAAAAAAATTAGAAAAGTAATCATTTAAAAGAATTAAATGGAGAGATCTGAAGGGTTTTGTCTGAAAATATCAGAATACTATGTTTCTCCATTTTCCTTTCTTGTTCTTATAATATATGAAGTAACCACTTCGAGGCACATGCACAGTTTCTAAACCATCTCAAAACATCTCTAAAGTTCCCAGGCCACTGGCTATGCTCACAGATGGTTTAAGATCTGCTTCTAACTATCTGTCTTTCTGTTTCTTCACTAGTTTTCTGTGCTTATGCAATATGCTCCTTCTACCTGGGATAGCAGTCCTCTGTTTCTGGAAAGCATCTATAATATGATAGATGTCAGTACAAGTAAAAAGATGATTTTCTGCCAGAGCATAGTTTAATATAATGAAACTCCTCTATGAGCATTCCATGTGCTAATGTAATAATAATAAACAAAAGTTCTAAGATCTTCATTGCACCAATGAAAAAGGAGTCTTAATGAAAACTGTTTTAAGATACATTTCCTATTCATGCAGAAATGTTTTGTGAATATTGCTGCTTTTTAAAAGTGCATTATATGTAACAGAATTCAATATTGAAATTGACATTGTCAGGAAAAATCCAGAATATAAGCTCTTCTACTCCATTTTCTGATCATTTACTTTTAAAAATCAAAATGGTTCAATATCACTTAAAATGTTCTGTCTGATTCTTTCTGGAGTGAAAAGAAAAACAACTTTCATCAGTAATGAAATTACAAGCAACTTGGAACATTGTTTGTTTGGTCAAAATATGTGAAATATTGTAACCTTTCTCCTGTGAACATCAATATATACTGAGTGTAGGTATACATATACAGAAAGAGCTGGAGAAAATTACATGGCATATGACAAGGAAAATCAAAATTGAAATTACCAGATCCATGGTTTGTCTGCTTCTGCTCCTAAAACCTGAATCTTTAATTGAGTTTTCTTTTCCATGCCCCTCCTGCCCAGCAAATTAAGCATTAGTAATTGTAACTTAACTTTGTGTGTATGTGTATGCATATATACATATGTTTATTTATAAATTTTTGACTAAGCTTCTCAAGGCAGTGATTAGCAATCTTCCTCATGAGTATATGCCACCTGTTCTCAAATTGAGAAGGATCCTCTACTGATGTAATCACACAGCTTTATTGACAGCTTTATTGTAATGGTATTACGCCAAGTAAAATCAGGATGGGATCCAGACTGTTAAAATGTTTTTAAAACATCAGCCAAAAATCTTTGCAAATGTATTAATTACAAAAAAAGCTCCTCTGACCCTGGAAAAAGATTTTTTTGTGTGTGTTTATGTTAATATTGAAGCTAGTGTGGTAGTCAGTATGAAGGTGCCCTACTAGGGTCTCTGCCTTGCTTGTAGTGAAGTCACATGAGCACCAATGTAAGAACCTACTCTGATCTTTGCTTCAGGGCTCAGGAGCCCATTTTTCAAACGGAGGCAGAAAAAGCAGTTTCTGCACCACCTTAGTGACCTTCAAATAGTGCTCAGGTATTTCAATGCAGTACCTCTACTGCAAAATCCTACAGTGGATGCTCGTCCTTAGAGAAGTGGCTGCTACTGAAATAAATGAGGAACCAGCTGAAAGGATACTAAGCAGTTGCTTTGAGTAATTCAGAGATACAACTGATGAGTTTTTTTTTTTTTTTTTAATATAACATCATACTAGATATCTAAATTGTCCTTATATTAGATCTTGTAAAAACTGAGAAATTGTGTAAAAGCTTTTTTTCAATTGGAAGGACAATTATGATATGATTTTAACAGAGCGAATGAGTGTATTAAATATTTTGTTTAAATAAATGTTAACAATAGAAAACCTAATTGCTCTATCATATTTGATCGTGAAGTGATCCATCACTTTGATGCTTTCTATTATGAACGGCCATTTAAATACCAGGATCTCTATTCTTTTTGAATATTTAAGGGTGTTACAAGACATGCTCTGGCCACTCCAGTTATTAAGAGAATGGAAGCAAGAAACCATGGCTAAGCACTCCTGCCCACCTCTATATTACCTCAAATTATGTCAGTTGTACACTCCATAAAGTTTTCTCTTTCACTTCTCAGTAATTACCAAAATGAACTTAAGTGAAACATGAAAACACTTGTCAGCAGTTAATACACAATCTGCATGTTTTTATTTCAGTTCTATCAGCAAAACAATTTTTGTAACTTTCTTTCCTCTTATTCTCTTCTTGCCCTGTTAGAGCCACTGGTACAGCTTAGAAAAGTAATAAAAAAGAGAGAAAAGGGGACTAAATTGAATACACTAATACTAAATTGAATACAGAAATTATTTTTACTGTGCTCAGATTTCCTACTAGCTGCTATAAAAAACAGTATTTTCATTATCCTCTATTGGGGATGTGTTTTATAACCCTAACTGGACACTGCCTTCTCCCAGAAATTACTTTATTACAAGCTGTTATTTGCCAATCTTTTTACTTTGTAACTCTTTAAAGGAAGAGTTTTGTAGGGAAAGCAGCAGACAAGAGAGTGATACACAATATACAGCAACTAAAAAAAGTTTAAAAGTTGAGTTAGACCGTCTGAATTAAATAATTAATTAGGTTATGAATGCAGTTCATAGATTACAGAGCGTAAACAGAAAAGACATCTTATTTTTTGACTAGTTCCCAGAGATGACTTTGATTGATTCTCAGGTCACATCCAAACTCTATGGAAAATCTTCATGCAATGCTGCCTGGCTAGTTGAAAAAGGTTTAGTGGCAGTGGTGGCCCACGTCTTAGGGGTGACATCTCCAGCAGAAGAGTTTGTCCTGCTATACCAAACGTTTGGCTTTCTGCACCATTCCCATTTGATGAGATCTGGCAACTCTTCCCTTTGGCTTCTCATCTCAATCCTCTGCTGATCCCAAAGTTGATCCCTGTCTATTTCCTCCTCCATTGCCTAATCTGTTTCCATCCTTGATGACTCCTACTCAGTCACTTCTGTTTGTGTTTCTCCTCTAAACAGAACCACAATTCTAGACTCCAGTTGTCTCTAGTCTTTTTGCCAAGACATTTGTGATGCAATCTGTGTAGTCTAGTATGTTATTCTATTTCCCTGTCTATATCTCTATCATATTTTTGTGTCACATAAAGTCATAGAGAATCACATAAAGAGAATCACAGAATCATTAAGGTTGGAAGGGACCTCAAGAGGTCATCTAGTCCAACCCCCCAACATACGCAGGGTCACCTAAAGCACATGGCACAGGACTGTATCCAAGCAGATTTTGAAGATCTCCAGAGAGGGAGACTCCACAACCTCTCTTGGCAACCTCTTCCAGTGCTCTGTCACCCTCACTGTCAAGAGTTTTTTCCACAACTTCTTGTGGAAATTTCATTGCTTCAGTTTGTGACTGTTTCCTCTAGAGCTATCGCCGGCCACTACTGAAAAGAGGCCGGCCCCCTCCTCCTCATTGCCTCCCTTGAGGTATTTATACACACTGATCAGGTGCCCCCTCAGCTTTCTCTTCTTCAGGCTGAACATGCCCAGCTCTCTCAGCCTTCCTCACAAGGCAGATGTTCCAGGCCCCTGATCATCTCTGATCACTGATCATCCTCATAGCCCTGCACTGGACTCTCTCCAGCAGCTCCGCATCCCTCTTGTACTGGGGAGCCCAGAACTGGACACAGTACTCCAGATGTGGCCTCCCCAGGACTATGTATAGGGGAACGATCACCTCCTTCGACCTTTTTAATGCTCCCCAGGATCCCGTAGGCCTTCTTGGCCAGCAGGCACACTGCTGCCTCATGGTCAACTTGTCATCCACCATGATGCCCAAATCCCTCTCTGAGGAGCTCCTCTCCAGAAGGTCAGTCCCCAGCCTGTATTGGTGTCTGGGGTTATTCCTGCTCAAGTGCAGGACCCTGCACTAGCCCTTGTTGAAATAATTCATGAGATTTCTCTCCATCTAGTTGTCCAGTCTGTCCAGGTCCCTCTGGATGGTGGTCCAGCCTTCTGTGGCTACACCTCACAGTCATGAGCACACTTGCTGATGGGGTACTTTGTCCCTTCATCCAGGTCATCGATGAATAAATTGAACAGGACTGGACTGAGGACTGAGCCCTGGGGGACATCACTAGCTACAGGCCTCTAACTGGACTCTGCGCTACTGATCAACATCCTCTGAGCTCTGCTACCCAGCCAGTTCTCAATCCACTCACAGTCCACTCATCTAACTGACACTTCCAGAGCTTGGCCAGGAGGATACTGTGAGGGATAGTATCAAAAGTCTGGCTGAAGTCCAGATAGATGACATCTATCCAGCCAGTCATTCTATCATAGAAGACTAGAGAAGGTTGATGAAGGCTAGTTAAGCATGATTTGCCCTCGGTGAATCCATGCTGACTGCTCCTGAGTATCTTCTTGTTCTCCACATGCTTAGAGACAGCAGCCAGGATGAGGTGTTCCATCACTTTTCCAGGGAAGCTGACTGGCCTGTAGTTTCCTGCGTACTCCTTCTCGCCCTTTTTGAAGACTGGCTTGACATTAGCTTTCTTCCAGTCCTCAGACACCTCCCCCATTCTCGAGGACCTTTCGAAGATGATGGAGAGGAGTTTAGCTGTAACTTCTGCCAGCTCACACATCACTCGAAGTCATCCCATCAGGGCCCATGGATTTGTGAGTATCAAGTCTCCCTAAGTGCTCTCTGATCCAATCTTCCTCTACCTGGGACAAGTCTTCCTCCCTCCAGGCTTCTTCTCTTGTCCCTAGAGTCTGGGATTCCAAAGGAGTGCCATTGGTAAACACCGAAGCAAAGAAGGCATTCAGCAATTCTGCTTTTTCTGTCTTTCATAACCAGGGCATTCATCCCATTCACCACTGGATCCATGCTTTCCTTCATCTTTCTTTCCTGCTGATATATTTGAAGAAGCCCTCTTGTTGTCTTTTACATCTCCTGCCAGATTTAATTCCAAATGTGTCTTAGTTTTCCTTGCCGCATCCCTGTATTCTCTGACAACATTTCTATATACCTCCCTATATTCCTTCTGTCTTTTTTTTCCACACCATGTATACTGCCTTGTTCTGTTTGAGTTTTGACTGGAAGTGCTTGCTCATCCATGCAGGCCCTCTACCCCCCGCCTGCTTTCTTACTCATAGGGATGCACAGATTTAGTGTGATGCAATAGTAACTGGGACAAAGATGAAGACTGCTTCAGGATTTATGGATGCAGAATGCTAAGAGCAATAATCCATCAAAACATGGGCAATAACCCATCAAAACAAAACTAGTGTTTATAATATTCTTATATTGCTTTAAAAAGTCATGCATTTTCCCTGATAAATAGAAGGACTTCATAGAAGGACTTCGTAGAAGGGGGTAGGAGAGGGGAGGGGTGCTGTAAAAGCAGAGCAAGTGTCATCTTGACCTAGTGAAAAAAAGATCAATATTTCTTCACAAGGTATTTTCAGGCCCTGTTCTTTCCCCTTCTGAATTTTGATGTTTGTAAACAGCTTTGAGAACCTTCTCTTGCTCAAAGCTTCCTCCTCCCTTGTCCCAAATCACTTCTAGTTAGAAATGTCAGATAATATAGAATTGGAACATAGGTTTACACGTGACTTATGTGGAACCCTGTGCAAGGACTTCGTAGAAGGACTTTGTAGCAGGACTTTGTAGAAGGACTTCGTAGAGCTTTGAGATCTTTGTAGAGCTTTGAGATCTATGGATGAACAGTATTACATTGTCATCAGGTAGTGTGCTGATAATTAACATTTTTATCTAATGCTTTTGGGGTTTTTTTTTGACCTAGAAAAAATAAAGTCCAGCTGTTCTCATGATAAATTATTTGGCATACTTGCAATGAAATCCTTTCCAATAGGAATTTCATGTCACTCTCATAATCTTTTTAAATTATCTTATTATTTTAATTATTAAAAGTAGGTACATTTTTTCCAATAGCATAAGAACAGTGATAGTAATAAATACTATCTTGCTTCTTGGGACAAAATATGACAATGAAGATAGAATGCTACACAAAGTGAGATCCTTCTAAAGCACAGCCTCATTATTTTGCATCACAAATAATAATGAAAAAAATCAATCTAACTTAATGTCAACATTCTTGTTACACAAAATATGAATTTCTTCTGTTTCATCAAACAAGTTGTTTGGTGAGGGAGTCAGGTTGCCGGAGGTTTCTTCATAATTTTTCCCATGCAAAAGGGAAAAAAAGGGATGTAGGGAGATGGGAGAGGAGTGAGTGTGGATCCCCAGGGTTAAAAGAAATTCTTTGTTCAAATGTTGAAATTGTTGCTGTTGCTGCTTCTCTCTCCTTCTTCCCGCCTCCCTTTTCTTCATTCTTGTCTTCTTCAGATTTGGTGTCTTCCATTAGAAACACGTTAGACACTGAAAACATGAAATGGAAGCTATTCTCAGATATAACAGTGAACTTTTTACCTCATAAGATCTCACTGATGATTTTTCCTATAAACTATCACAAAATATATTTTGTGAAAATATATTTTGAGAAGAGAAGAGAAGAGAAGCGAAGAGACGCGAAGAGAAGAGAAGAGAAGAGGAGGTGAAGAGACGAGACGGGGAGCGCAGCG
>JAVCKT010098666.1:0-10543 GCA_032273925.1 Rhynchotus rufescens | reverse complement strand
GAAGGACAAAGACTGGACACTTTCAGGATTACCCTCTCACAGGCTGCCCTGGCATTGTGGTGAGGCAGTTCATCTTTAATGACAGTGTCTTGCTATCATATCTGATCAGCTTGAGAGTTAGGAGGATGTTCTTCATTTTGAAATCATCTGGCAGCTTTGAGTTGGATGCATGTCTTGTGTTTTGCCGTCATATGAAAAACTCCTAGTTCTCCCAAGAGATCCCAGAATGGCTGAGGTTGGAAGGCACATCTAGAGATCATCTAGTCCAACCCCTTGCTCCATCAGGGACACCCAGAGCACGGGGCACAGGGCGGCATCCAGGCGGGCTTGGAAGATCTCCAGAGAAGGAGACTCCACAGCCTCCCTGGGCAGCCTGTGCCAGGGCTGCGTGACCCTCAAAGGAAAGAAGTTCCTCCTCACATGAAGATGGAACTGCCTGTGTTTCAACTTACACCCATTGCTCCTTGTCCTATCAGTGGCCACCACTGAGAAGAGCTTGGTCCCTTCCACCCTACATTCTCCCGCTATGGATGGATTTACGCTGGCAGCCTCTGTTTGAGACGCACACGGAGTACCATGAAGGGACAACACTGCACTTCCTTGGGAGATCTGCAGTCAAAGGATCCCTATTTTGGGGTAGCTTTTTTTCAGAAAGCCTCACACCATATGCACCGTGGCAACATTCAGCAGTGGAGACCCGATGGAGACCACTACACAGTACTAAACGGCTGTAGGATCAATAAGCTTTCCTACAGAAAAGCAGCATCCTAAGGAACAGTCAGATGAAATTCTCACTACATCTTTAGGCTGTTATCAGAGGAACATCACTGTGATACCTCCTCTTATGTTTAAGATTAACGTTGTACAGAACCAATGAGTACGACTTGCAAACGGAGGACTCAGACTGCGGATTCCAAGAAAGGGCCCGGATGCTCCTGAAGCAACAAGTGCTGCTGATCTAAACCAAACGTGAACAAAATCTCCCTGCGTTCAATTCCAGCATCCCTAATGAACTGAATCTATGAGTGAATTCATTATAGAAAAACAGAGGTAATTGACTGAAATCTACGGTAAAATTTCTAAATTGATTCCGGATTATTATTTCACCTACATATAAAGGGAGTGTATGTGTCTATATACATATATTTCTTATACTTTGATAAATGCACGTATACATATACAGACACCTACATAGTTATTATATATAAAAACAGACATTTGGCATCATCTGAGAGAACAGAGTTAAGACAAAGATCAGCGCAGCACGCTGAATATCCTGTCTTGATTTAAAGCCAAAATAATGATTAAGAACCTGGTGCCTATTATGAGAAAAGGAATTTCATAAAAAGCAAAACCTACCTGATAGAAGTTAGGCCAGAAGGTGCTAATTGCCAGCTCTGCTCTGTTCCAAGTACCAGTGTCAGATGTGTTCCAGACTGGGTTACCTATAGGGCCATCATTGACCTTCACATACACGTTCAGAGTGCCAGGGCTAGATCCACTCTTGCTTGCAATGTAGTAGTGGAAATCAATGCAATGTGTATCATTTTCCTTTAGGTGAGGCAGCAGCAGGTGAGCTCGCTGTCCTGCGAATCTCCCAGAGGTATTCACTAACATGAAAGATCCTGCAAAACAAAGTCACTGTTTCAATTTCTTCATTATTTCATTTCCTCCTCCTTAATAGGGTGATTTGTAATATAAGTTTCATTTCAAAAATCACTTTAGTTTGCTTCTAAGAATGGAACGGCAATTTGTATTCCGTAAGCTCAGTGCCTACAGTATGTCTCAGTGAAGTTACCGATGAAATAAATCAACGTGGAAAAAAAAGAGGGACAGCTAATGAGTTTGAAGGGCTGAATAGTCACTTGATTGGAATAATACAAATTGTTTTCTACGCAATCATATTCCTGTGTTGCACCAGAACTCTAAATGCAGAGGACAGAATTCCACTAATGTATCTACTACATTATCATAGAAGGAAAGAAAACAGAAGGAAGAAAAATACCACAGGATGACTACACTGGAAAGAGGACAAATCAACAAAATACATGGGATAAAATATGTTTTTACAAAACTCTGAAAACGAATATCCTATAGATGTGCTTTGGGGTATATGCATAGCTAAGTGCTTTTATAAAAATAAAGCATACATTTCTCAAACAGATATTAGGAAATATTTTTTTTAATTGGATGGGTAATGATCCTTTTGAATTTCAATGAGATGCCAACTCCTCAGTCATTTCCTAAAACAGAATGTAGGTGTTAAAGAAAACGTAGTCCAGATTGCACCTCTATCTTAAATAGATTTAATTATTCAATAATACAGTTTTGCAGTTACTTTGAATTACTGATCAGGCACGATGCCTCATTAATTTTCTTTCTAGACAAAATAGCTGAGTTTCTATAATTGACAAAGGCTGACAATGAAGTGTAGTGCAAAGTAATCTGAACATTTTACTGCTTGAAAGCCATTACCGTATACTAAAATTATAGACTGTTAAATATTACAGCATATTGGAACAAATCCTTATGCATTAGTAGCTCAAGCGAAAGTCACTGAACAAGCTCCTCCTGTTAAAATGGTCAAAACCCTCCTACTACCTGTATAAAATAGACCTTATACATTTTAAATGCATCTTCACTTAGGGGCTCCTTGTGCTGCCTTTACACACACTGCTCAGGAAAGCTTTTGCTCGGTTATTTGAACGAAGCGCCCTTCTCTCGAGGGGCTGGTTCCAGCAGTTTCAGACCACATTGCATCCCAATCTGGATGACACGCAGATCTGCAGCCCTTCGTTTCCTGACACATTTCCTGTCTATCCCTTAGTCTATCACGTAGGATAGAGACGGGCACAATCAGGAGAAAGAAAATAAATTCCAGACTTTCTGCAGTGTGAGGAGTTTGAAATTATGTGTGGCCTTAGGCTTATTAAAGTGCAGAATTCACCTGAGCTGCAACTCTAGCTCCCCTTGCTCATGGCTTAACTAGTTTGCTGAAAGGTAAAATATGAAGGGGCACATGGCTACAACAACTGTTAGGCCTGCTTGTTTGGTATTTATGTAACACATTTCCTTGTCTTTGTAACACAATAAGGAGTATAAAATAATACCAAATAAAATATACTTGAGTACCAGGGAAAGCAAATAAATTTTAAATTTAGCCATATGAATGTTTGCTTAGATCATGAAAAAGAAAAACAACTAATACTCCTTCCATTACTTAGGACACGCACTGCTGTTCAATTTGTTTATAGATATTTTAAATGCAAACCTTTTGCAATATTTATGAGAGCTTAACTTATCAAAACAATGTTCACAGCATTTTTGACTTCGTGCAGATTAAGTGCCAAACTTGTTTATGTCCTAACTTGCAGAACGCCACCGAGAAAAGGATACCTTCCTTCCAGGCAACAATACTGGAATAAAAACCACCTGAATTTGGGCCTTACTTTCTTCACCTAGTCCAACTCTGGATCCCTCCACAAGAAGAGGACTTGGCACATACTAGAATGAAAAGACACAACGTTTAGACAGAAACTGCTATGTAGATGTTAGTTAAAACCTCACCATATGCATAAGGGGTAGAAAAAAAGGCAAAGGGAGCACATTAAGCCCCTTCTTACGATGTTTTTCAGATCTGCTCAGCTTGGCTCCCATGTTGAGTCATGTAGAAATTCCCCCTATCAACTGCTCCTATTGTCATCTGCTAAACTGAGGGCAAAACCGCTCCCCTGCCAGCTGGTTACGTAAATCCAAAGCACGCGGGTGAAGTCAACGTGCAGATAAGCCCTTTTATTTTGCCTGCCAAACCAAAACGGGGGCCTAAGCCACAAGAAGCCCAAACGCCCGGCCCAGGCGCCCTGCTGCAGAGCGTTCGCCAGGCAGCCCCAGCTGCACAGGGCCGTGCTGCAACCTATGGGGCACCTCAGACACACAGCGGAAAACAAGCACACGGAGTCAGTGCAGTATCTGCCAGGAAACAGTCAGCTGTTAGGAAACATCACAAACTACAAGCAGGTTCCTACAGAAAACCCATAAAGTTACTATCTGTCCTCGTAAGTCCTGAGTTGATTGTAATATGCGTTACTACTACAGATATATACCTTTGAAAAGGAATGATTTCTCTAGATGCAGTTTCATCTCTAACACATGGATGACTGCAGTTTCCTCAGCCAAGAAGTTTAAATGCAATTTTTTAAGGTTCAGTCCTTAAATCTTATATTTATCTCATATTATACTTTAAATATCTTATATTTAGTACGATGTAGGTACTAAACCCAATGCAGTGGGTTGAAAAGTACACACTGAAAGCAAACTCGGAGCACAACCCCAAGTAGCTGATGCTGCTCAGCACCCCCTACGTTCAATTCAAGCTTCTTTATTCCATGTAAATGAACAGCCACAAACTTGCTTAGTCAGTCATAATTCATCAGTTCATCCCCCGGGTTTATATCAACAAACTTCTACAATTACTGTTTATTTTTACCAGTGTTTCTACCCTTCCTCATTGCCAAAAATCTTTAGTAGTAATTCAGCAAATATCAAAAGCACTTTAAAAGACTAATCCTAAGAAATGCAGTACTTGAAAAAGGCAATATTGAATAGAAGTGTTCCACAGAAAAGAACAAGTTGGCCACTGAACTTCCTTGTAGTTCTCATTAGCATCAGGAATAATTTTCTGTGGGGTAAATAGAAAAGGAAATATCTTAATTTCCTCTGGGGCAATTAGAGAAGGAAATGAAAATTCTGTAACATCTATTCCACCTGCTTTTCAGTGATAAATGACATCTTTTATTTAGGATTTTATACATAAAGAGATCCCCAAAAGATGGAGTGATACAAGAACAGCAAAAAAAGCCAGCTTGTTCAAAGAAAGAGAGAAAACTGACAACTGGAAAAGCAATAGACTCTCCTACAAAAAACGATGGAAATGGCACAAGAGGGATTCTCCAGTCGCTTCTGCAAGTTTTTGCCATGTCACATCACCTTGTTGAGAGGCATTTTTTATACTCGCATTGTCAAACGCAATGAAATCGAATGCAGTATCGTTTCTCATGCATGACGAAAATGTGACTGGTGAGCAAAAAAAAAAAGTCACTTTGTTGATTTTTCAAAGCCCTGCACATCGCTAAGGAGACATGATTAGTTTTCCTTCCAGGCAATGACAAGAGACATAAGCCACCCAGGAACTGAAATTGCAATGATACGATAACAAATGTAAGTTAAATAGTACTATGGTTTAATCTACTTAGTCATCAGAAAGTAATGATTTGGGCTGTCGATATTTGAGAAATGTGCTAAACGAAGCAAAGCCAATGTTCTGATTTTAAGAACAGACATTATATTTATTACCTTGTTCATAAAACATCTTTTGGGTGCAGAAACGTATCTGGAAGAGGCTGAAAGGTGTGATCTTACCATCAAATATGCTGAAGTATCTTACTAGGCAGATACAAATGGTTCGATTTTGCTCACAGAATAGCATCCCTGTGTCTGCCCAGATACTGCAACTTCTGTGCACATGCAGATGAATTGCAAAGCTCAAGCAAATTGGGTCCCACTTACAAACAAGGAAAAGTCAATATATGCTATTTTATTTATTACATTTCATAAATGAAAAATGTGTACTGATGCACTTGGAAGTGCTGCAGAAGGCAGCAGCTCTGAACTTAACCACAAAGAGCCTCAAGCTCTAGTTCCCTAAGCTGGTAAACAGAGGAGCATCTGCCTTCAGTTTTTTGGGTTTGTTTTTTTTTCCTACTATTTCCTAACTTTACAGGAAAAAGAGAATTCATTTTCTTGTAACAGCTGAAAATTATGGAGCTGATGTAATTTTTGAAAGCCCTCAAACCATGACCTAACAGTACCCAAAGAATCAGGAACATCAACAAGAACAACAAGCGTAGTGAAAAAGCAGAGGCAACGAGGTGCCTCAGAAGCTGCTCTTATGTAAGATGATGAGTATTTTGAGCTGGGTCCTGAAGTAAAAGAGAATCATGCAGCTTCTGCAGATGGCATAGCTGTAGTCACCAATTCAAAGGTGGAAAACAGAAAAGCAGATGAAATATTTCAATATTTCAACCCTGGCACTCTAAAACTACATAAAGTGAAGGAAAACATGGAAAGAAGGAATAGGGATTTTCTTTACTGGTATCTAACCACTTGCAAATGGGCATAATGTATTCCAGGGAGTCAAGCCCAAACAGAAGACATTCAAGGGAGTCAGAAAGAGAAAGAAGCTTAGCTGGACCGAGTATTTTTTCATGTGAAGTGCTGTGTGTGCATCTGTTACAGATGTTTTACTGAACCCGAAAGCCAACATATATTTTAATATTAAAAAGCTTTTTTGTAGTGAAGGAAATAACAAAAATAGGTTACATCATTGGTAGTTCTTACACATGCAGAATTTTACTGCATGCTTCAGTCTGATTAGGAATCCAGCTACAGGACAGATCCTGCTTGGCTTCAAGTTTGAACCTCGCACATGCTATAAAATGCACTAAAATACAGACAAGACACACTCTGTTCTAAAACAGCTTTCTTCACCGTAGTGTTTCTAGCTAAGATAGTTATTACGGTAGGGTTTATGCTTCTCAGAAAAACACAATGCTGGCAACAGCACAGGTCCAAAAAATAGAATAGCAGTATCCAGTGCAGTTTGATCAACCACTTACAGTGCCTGTGTCTCAGAAAACACAATCTTTCTCAAACTGAAACTTAAAAGGAAAACCATAACGTGTAATCCAGATTATTGTTCGACACCTGAATTGCGCATTCTTCTACAAGACAAAATGAGGTACCTTAACTAATTCAGAGGAAACTGAACTGAAGTTAGGTGGGATGTTAGTTCTACTCTGTTGCATCATGGCAGGGGCCCATGCAGGATATCAATACAAATGAAAATTGTTTCAGTACAGGTTCCATTGCCCTTGAATTAGCAAAACAAAAGGTGCGGGAGTGCAGGAGTTGAGGCTCTCCCTCCCAGCACCTCAATGACCTCCCATCAAGTTTGTGAATTAACCTTTGAATTTAAATGTCTCAGGGGAGTCCCAAGTCCTCTTTTTAGAATCACTTGTTCATCTTAAGTTTCATGTTATAATTTAAATCTTTGTTAATTACAATCCTGAAATGAAACCATGAATCATCCTGACCTTTGAAATGTTTACCTTCCAATTTTCCAACTACAAGAACTCTTAAAGAAAACCCTAAATATTGAAACTATTTTAATCCTAATCCTGCACACTATTCAAAAAGATTAATCCATTTCTAAACTCCAACTTAACCTGATAAAATACGAACATGAAATCACGTATTTCTGAATCATGTATTTTTTCTGTCACTTATCCAATAGCCAGTAAACTCTAAAAGAATTGATGAAGGCTGTTTGCTTTTTCTACCCTTTTCAATATTTAAAGACTGTCAATATTTAATGAATTTCACTATTTGCCTTATAGTCTTTGTTCTTTCCTTCATGACCCCTCTAGATTTCTGATGCATTGGCATTTTAGAACTGTTTCCTTTATTACTAATATATACCTCTCTCCTGTAATGTATAGAAAGTCCATAAACATAAAGTTCACTGATTTTCCCACTGATGAGAAAATAACCATTTATGGACAAATTCTGAGTGATCTGTTTAATGTTTCATACTCAACTTCTGATTCAATCATTACCTTTAGAAAGCAAAATAAGAAAAGGTAAATGCTGGGGTATACCATACTTTCATTACAAATCAGAAACATCTTTTGATGCAGATTTAACTTTAAAAGCTTTTGAAAAGAAAAATATAAAGGTTACAGGTGAAGAAAAGAAAATTAAATGAAGGAGGAGGTTAGGGATTGTGTGAGGGAAACATATCATGTAAAGATTCATGACTCTAGGACCAGAGAGACTTGTAAAACACAAAGCTAGCAGCACCTTCCCAGGACTGAAAAAGACAAATTCAAGCTAAGTTTTCCAGCAAACAGTTAACCAAAGCAGTCAATTTTGATCAACTAAAATTAGGGAATGCTGTGGATCCTTCCGAAGTCTCCTTCACATAACATGATATTCAACAGAACTGGAATCATCCCTACTCCAGAAAAACAAAAAAAGAATTTGGGATTTCTGGGATGAAGATATAAAGTAAGGCTTTGAATAATACCATACAGAAAGGTATATAAAGATTGTGCATCTCTCTAAATATGTGTGTGTATGTATATGTATACATACACATAAATACACACATATACACATCTACATAGATATGCATATATATACACACACACACACACACACACACAAACATATACACACATACACACATATGTGTATGCACACACCCATACATATATGTGTGTGTACCTACATGTATATATATACAGGTATATAAAGCAGTCCCCTGACTGCTTTTTCATACCAACAACTTTCCCTAGCCTAGGATTTCACTTGTTGCTCTCGGAGCCAACAGAAACATCTCCCCTTTTCCTCTGTCCGGACACAGAGCCACAGTATGGGCACCAAGGTCTTTGTGTGCTCCTTCTGCTTGCAAGGAAATCAAAGGAAGTTTCCATTCCCACAAGCAGAAATCTCCCTTTTAATCCCAAAGGCTTCTCCTCCTCTGCAGGCTATGGTCCTGCAGTTGCCTCTTTGGCTTTCCTGTCCCCCTTGTCACTAATACAGAAAGAGCCTAAAATCTCTCCTAAACAAGATATGGAAAGCCCAAATATAGGATTCAGTAAGCAAAGAATCAAAGCACAAGAATATGAAAGGTAACAAACACCACAATAACAGGCAAAACATTTTAAAGTGCCTGGATTTACTGTTGGAGGGGATTACAAGTACAGCTGATGAAGATAACAGCTAAGATGTGAAAGATTTCTCTGAAGTGCTTAACGTAGTAAACACAAACTGATTAGAACAGTATGGCAGAAAAAGGCGTATGTTAAATGGATTAAAAGCTGACTAAATAGGAGTTCTCATGAGGCAAATGTTGCTGAGGAAATCCCAACAGTTGAGGGATGGGGGCCTGGTAGAGGGTTTCGCCCTGGATCAGCATTAAACTAGATGCCATTTAATTTCTTTAACGAAGAGGAAGTATCAAATGTAAAGCTGACCCGGGTAAAATTTGCAATGGGTACAAACACCAGCAAATCATTAAAAAGTGTCCGAGCAGCCAAACACCAAGAGTCCTTAGGAGCTGGCATGGCTACGAGGCTGCTGCAGGCCCAGGCCCCAGCAGTGAGGCTGGGCTCACAGGCCCAGGCCCCAGCAGCAAGATTGGGCTTGTAGGCCCAGTAGCGAGGCTGAGGTCGCAGGCTTAGGCCCCAGCAGTGAGGCTGGGCTCGCAGGCCCAGGCCCAGGAGCGAGGCCTGGCGTGCAGGCCTAGGCCCCAGCAGTGAGGCCAGACTTGCAGGCCCAGGCCCAACAGTGAGGCCGGGCTCGCAGGCCTAGGCCTAGCAATGAGGCCGGGCTCACAGGCCTCGGCCCGGCAGCAAGGCCAGGCTCGCAAGTCCAGCCCCAGCAGCGAGGCCAGGCTCGCAGGCCCAGGCCCCAGCAGCGAGGCCAGGCTCGCAGGCCCAGGCCCCAGCAGTTTCACAAAGTTTGCTTGCATCTCCTCTGTTTCACTAACATTCCCTACAGATAACGATACACCCATATTAAGTCTCACTTTCTGTAACATCAGCCATGAAGCCTCCTTCAAGGAGGGGTAAACTTCAGTCTGCATGACTGTTCGATCTGAGATTTCACTATGGATCAGTAAGCTCAAAGCTGAATGTAGAAAATCCAAAATCTTTCACATTCCTTTTCAACTACCCCTGCGGAATCTGATACAGGTGATCCAGCACCTTTCCAAGGAAAACTAGCCAGAGCAGCCAGACTGCATTTTGTTCCTGTGCTGGACTGAGTGTGTGCATGTGTAGACTGTAATTCCTCAAGACAAATGGCAGTTAGGCTACTCACAATTTCATGTCACCTATAATACATTCACTCAGGTGTTATTTGGTCCATGTTAGCTCCAACAGAAGTGCTGCTGCTCTTGTATCATATCTGGGGATATGGCTTCCAGACAGAGAGTCTGGGTTGGACATCATGGGTTTGTATTGCCACGGAAAGGTCCATTTTTGAAATAAAATCTTCAATTCTATCTTTTGCCCAATATTAAGGGAAAAAAAAAAAAAACCCTTATTTCTTGCTACTTTTAAACTCTTGCTACCTGAGCAGCAGGAGAAGGAAGAGTGCCACCTGATTTGGAGGCTTCCAGCAAGGACTGAACCCTCACAGGGAGGGAAGCAAGCAAATCCCAAGCCCTAGTTTCCGGTAACATCACTGCCTACCCCTTACTGTAATTTGACATTTAAAGCATGAGATGGGTTTTTTTTTGTCACCCAAAGTAACTACCTGTAAAACTAAACATCGCATGCCCGCAATTCATGCTGTAGCCCCAAAGTCTTACTCCTTTTCTAAGCACCTTGCCCTGGCTACCTTGCAACATTGCCTGTATTTTTGTAAACCACTCAGCCATGCAATGCAGCCGCTAAGAAGCAATACCCTGGAGATAATC
>JAVCKT010098665.1:0-10543 GCA_032273925.1 Rhynchotus rufescens | reverse complement strand
CATCAGGAGGCCGGAGTCTGTCATTTGAGAAAGGATGCATGTTGCAGTACAAATCAGAAACACAGCATGAGCTGCTCAAGTGCATGGATATCCAGGGTTAGACTTCAGTGAAGTCTGAAAAATTACAAAGCATTACACTTTTTCACTATGTCTTCATTTGAAGTTCCTGGTTGGCTTGGCACTGAAAGAGTTTATTGGGCAAAAAATATCATTCTGTCAGGTATTCAAGAGAAATTTTAGGACATTCACCTGAATATAACAAACAGAAGATTCAAATATAGATCCATATGTTTTTCCTTTTCCTGACTATTATGATTTATGATTATCATAATTTGTGGGTTTTTTCCTTTCTTTATTTTCTCCCTCTCTTTTTCTTTATTCTTCTTCTTTTTTAGTCTGTGTGAATGTTCCATGTATCTACTGTGACAGAAATAAGCACTTCTTTTAATTAGTATATATTTCCATTATCAGATAAGTGCAGTGATGATCCTCAATAATGTTACAAAAGATTTGTCATGATATTAAATATAATTGTGCAAATTAATGAAATCTGTCAGCCATGGCATTATTACCATGCTTGGTTCTCTCTTAACAGGATGCTTGAGTATGATAACTTGGAAAAAAAAAAGACTCTTTGGCTTTTCTTTTTCTTTTCTATAGAGAAAAAAAAGGCAACTAATTTCTGATTAATATGCCATTTATTCCTTAAAATGTTCTTCCTTCAATTTTTATTTTGTTTTTACTGTCTTAAACTGAGACATCTGAGTGTACCAAAGAATTTTGTTCAAAAAAAGCCCTTTCATATTTTGTTTCCAAATTTTCAAAGTCAACTTACTACATACACTGGAGTTGTTTTAGCTTAAAGGGCCAATCATTTAACAAGGAATCTAATTAAGTGATCCTCAACTTTAGTCAAAACTAGTTGGTCTAGTTTTCTTTCAATCTTAAAACAATATGCAAAATAGCAATTACCAGCAGAACACTCATTAAAACCTGTTCAGAACTAAATCAGCTCACTATGTGAGTCATAAAATTGTTCATTTTTGTTACTCTTTCTTTTTTGTTGACAAGCTCGTTAGACTAAAGACTATGATTTATTTTAGCGCTGATAGCGCTGATATCCCAGTTTAACTTCGTATGTGCCACTGAAATAATAAATCAGCAAATAATCATAGATAGGAGCAATGATATCAGTCACTTAGAACTGTTACATAAGTATCATCTGTAAGACCAAACTGTTCGTAGATAAACCTGTACAGTCTGCATTTATTCACAACTGTGAAACCATGTTGAAGAAAATAAAATTTTATCCAGGACGTAGCTGAAGATAATGAGCCAGATACATGAGCCAGAAAGAGTACAGTCTGATTTCCAAACAAATGACTTCGCAAATATATGAAACAGACATGTATATAACAGATGAGAGAGTTTTCAAGGAAACTTGAAAACATCAAGCTCAAAATACAATTTCTCAGTCTGAACATGTATAATTTAGTAATAATGGACTTAGTTGTATTGATCTGAAAAATTAAGCACCATTTCAGTTTGGTCGCTTTTTTTCAACTGACTATGTTTTCAGTCTATTTTAATAGTTAAAATATGCTCATATTTGCACCAGTCTTATGAAAACTGTATGCCTGGGATGCAGGCAACACCTCATGTATCATTACTTATATTTTTGTGGTTTATTTTGTATTTCCTAAGCAATGCAGCTTAATGTCTCTTAAGTTTTTCTTGTTCTTTGCTGCAGTAGCACTTAGAAATGAAGACTTCAGTGGGTTTCTCATCCTGGGGTAAATTTTAAAGCAAGCCATCCTAAATATAATAAATTATGAAGAAGACAATGAAGTTTCTGAAAAAGGGCAAAGTTACACCCCATCCTTTTATCTAGTTTATTCTGCTTCCCAGTTCAAGCAGGATATTTAGATTCCACTGAGACATACCCGATTACTTCCAGAACACACAGAACTGAGGATAGAACATTATCACCACAAAGAACTTGAGAGCCTGAACTTTGAAAATTTTGGCACTAACTATTAAATAACCAACAGCTAGTTTTGAAAATGAACTATTTTATTTATTTTCTCTTCAGGCACAGAGCTTTTCCCAGGGACTTTTTCCACAAGACAGTCAAAAGAGCCTCTGCTACTGAAAAATCCTACACTATTATTTAGGCACAATTATGTTTACAATGGATGCATATGAAGATAGTCAGTTAATTGCTTTCTTCCTTTTAATGATGTTAAATATAATTTTCATTTGTAATATTTCCTTACCTTTGATGAATCTAACATATTGCTGTTTGCCACCAACTTGACAACTGTCAGTCTGAAAATTCAAAAAATTAATTCTATTTTTTTATTTAGTCAATAAAATGTTTTTGTCAGTCTACAGCTGTACTACCAGATAATCTCATTTATCAGTGACAATAAATTGTTTGGTATCATACTGAGAAATGACTTTCCTATTTTCTAGGCCTATAAAATTTTAATAATACAGATATAAAATAATATAAATATGAAATAATATAAATATGAAAAATATAAATATGAAGAAAATATAAATATAAATATATAAAATGGATCTTGAGTTAAAGTTGAGTTACTGATTCAATAATATTGCAATAATAAATTATTTTCCTTCAGTAAAATAAAACCATCACATTTAACCACTCTTTATTGCAAAAAGACCACTATATTTTTAAAAGTTTCAAACTGAAATATTTGAATGTATAATTTCATAAAGTCTGTTTTACCTACAGAAAACATTTCAAATGTGATCAGTGTATAAAATAAAAGAGAGAAAAAAATTGAAAGTTTAAGGTTTTTCTCTTAATCTTTCACTTCTTCCTTGGAAAAAAATGTGTAAAGAAAACTAAATGAAATGGTAAGTATAATTTCTATTTCAAAAAAAAAAAAAAAACAACTCATGGGTGGCTATCAAGTCTCTCTGAACAAATCAGGTACCAAAGTATGAGGAAAAATGGTGTGCTTCAGAGTTGGACACAAAAGAGCTAGCATAAGAAGAAGAAAAAAATTACATATAGGTACCAAAAGGAAATGAACAGGAGCTGCTGAGGAGAAGGGCAGTTTTTTGTGGGTGAATGGAATACTTTTTTTTTTTTAGGTTTTTAATTTGTTTAAATAAAATCATAAGTTATTTTTTTTTTTTTTTTTTTTTTTTTTTCTGAAAATGTATATCAGAAGTTAGTCTCTGCTCCCAGAAGTTTAAGATCTAAAAATAAAATTTTTTAGGTCAAATCAGATAGCAAGTATTTTCTGAAGTCTAACTTGGACTGCTCTTTCTTTGCAGCAAAATCAAGTTCCTACTTGCATCCCCCCAAATGAAAGGTTCTAAGAGGAGTAAAGTGAAAGAACCATCTCCATGAAGGTTCTTTATTCTGGAACTTGTTCATTTTATAGCCTGGTTCACCAAAGGATAGATACATTAACCTCTGGAAAACCTATTAAACTCTTTGTCTCTGTTGTGAAAAGGTAGGTGGAGATTGGATGATTTTACTAGCTATGGAAATATATATACATATATAAGTAATAGAAATATTTATTTACCTTTATCTCAAGTCTTTGGTTCCAAAAATGCCATAGTTTAAATATATGCAACCCAACCTATCATTAAGGGGAATATTTCTTCTCATATTTTCTACCATGGAGATTTTCACAGTTTTACAACTCATGAGGAAGAAAAACGAGATCAGATTTTTTTTTTCTAGACATTAGTATATATTTATAGTCAATTTGCTGTCTTGTTTTTATCTGTGCTTCTATGCAAAGTGGATAATTTAATATAAAGGAATTCACAACTGTCTATTGTTTATGCTGAATGTTGACTATGTTTCTTTACTCACCAGTCTATATGCTAAATTATGATTCAGACGTGAATTTAGGACTTATAAAAATATTTGGCTCAGTTCTCAAGTATATAATTCAAATTTAAACAATTTACCCAATTTGTTTTTATACTGATCATTTAGTCTAATACAATAACAGTGTGGCAAGACATTGACTTTCTAAGTTTTAACTAATTGTGCATTCCAATGGACCCTCCTTTTGACTTGGAAATACTATGAGAATCTTATGACGATTTGAACTGCCACCCACCACCTTGCTGTGAGCAGTAATATATACATTTTATTCCTTTTCCAAAAGGAATAGGAGTGAAAAACCATAAGCAGTAGAGCTAACAAATTCCACTTTTCAACAGCTTTGCCAGTTGTATTCTCTCTCATGTGATGGTGATAGTTCATGGAATGTATATTATTTCTTTAAAACAACATCTTTGGGCAAAACAAAAGACAACTTCCAGTTATGCCAGTTATTCCAGTTATCCAGTTATTCCAGTAAGTCACAGGGAACTGTCTCTAGGAAGTGACATGAGCAATGGAGTATATGCAATTTGGAGAAACAAATGATGCAGGGCAGAAGGAAAAATAAAACCAAGCAAGGAGCCAGGGCAGCCTGCAGGAGCTCTCTGGGAGCCAGCCTGCAGCAATGACCTGATCCAGAGCCATGCTGCCCGCCTGGGGCACGGGACCAAGGAAGGGAGCCTGGCCAGCCGCCACAGTCAGCAGGACACAAATTTCAGACCATCTTAACCGATCTAGTGCAGACTGGCCAGCAGGTTTCCATTTAAGGAGTCATCTTATGGCACTGCCCTAGTCCATGCTTAAACTAACCCCACAGCTGAAGGGTGGGAGCCCTTCAGGTGGATTTGGCAAGCAAGTGAATATAAGCCAACTGCATCTCAGGGCTCTGTCTGACCCAGCTTGTACCTGCTGACCAAACATCTGCCTACTGGGATGGCTGCAGTTTCCTTTAATTTATCTGAAGTCTCTGCCCCTAAGATACCTTATTTTTTGCCTTATCTTATTTGTCTTACCGTGCCTTGCCTTTCCTGGCCTTGGCTTGCCTAACCCTTTTCCCCTTGCCTTGCTTTCCCTTCCCTTGCTGTCCTCTAGACCTCCTTCCTCTTTCCCACCACAAACTCTCAAAAAAAAGATCATGTAATTTGACTGGTTTAGATACTGCTGATTAACTGGGGAGGAAGAGGTTTAGTTCTCCATCTGATAACTTCACTTATAGTGCCTGTGTTCTCACGAGGTACCAATTTTCACTGAACTTGTAGAAATTTAACAAATTTGAGAGCTACTCCCCTGCCACTCCAGTCTGAAAGTGAGGGAGCGGGGAAACAGAGACTGAGAGATCAACAGAAAGTTTTAGAAGACCCATTTTCTTAGGAAATTGATTTAGAATGGAAACCATAAATGAAAAACAGATAATTAAAATATGTTTTGCTTTAAAAGGATATCTTCTGATTCCCATGAGCTAAACATATTTAGTATAGGGTACCACATACAAATAAAGTAACGAGAAAGCTTTTAAATAATAGAGAAGTTTAGGAAATACTCAGAAGGATGTAATAAGGAAAAATAAATTAATGGACACCTATCATCAAAATCACTGTCATTGATTAATGAAATATTATGTATTATAAGCCAGTCATATATGTGGTGCATGAAACTTCATTATGCTCGGAAACCTCTGCACAAGATAATCCATCTCAACTATTACCCTAGGAAATGCATTACAACATAATAGAGATCCCATAAATCATTCAGGGAAATAGCACATGTGTTATAGTACATTGTGAAGCAGAGACATTATATTAATGTCAGAAATGTAGCTCATTAACGTATTATGCAATGAGTATGCAGTCACCTAGCTGTACAACCTTCATATCCCCATTATCATCAGAATATAATGAAGGAAAAGCTATCATAGACATTTATCATATGTGACCATGTGACCAACTTTTCTCTTTCTCGTCTTCTGCTTCTGAGATGAGTGTCCTTGTACTTTATGTTTTGTTCAGTTCTGACAGCTTTGCAGATCTTGAATATAAACTTTGGTTCGAAAGTCTGTTGAATGTCTTTTGAAAGTGACGCATTGTAATCAGAGGTGCCACAGCCTATCATGAAAGCACAAAAGTAAGAATTACAGTGCTGCCTTTCAAAGAGTAATGACAAAAATCCTTCTAAGCTCAATACATTGACAAAGAATCAGGAAGAAAACATAATGAATCTAAAATTACATCATCAGTGTTTATTATATTCACAAATACAATAACCAAACAATATTATTTCTGTTACATTTAGAAACTATTTTAAAAACAGATTATCCTCAGATTTACAGAACAGATAATTATGTGTATTCAAGGAAAATAATTACATGTTATTTTCAGCCTTTGGTAATAACCTGTCACTTTAATGCAGATATTAAGGCACTCATGGACCCAGTGTGAGCAGTGTTTGATTTTCATGGGGATAACTAAGGTTGAGATCTTCAAACACCCCTGGGTGTCCGTTTCTTTAGGGAATTAGGCCCATAATTTAAGAATCACTAACACTATTGCAGTTAGTACTAAGTTCCCAACTAGTCCTGAAGGAATTTGAGCCCTTGCAACACTATATCAATATTGATACCACTCTCCACTGGTCAGACTGACTCTCTTAAGTGAAGGGACTCTCTTAAGTGAAATGTAAATCAAGTCTGTCTGGCGCAGAGGCTCTTAGACTTGGTAAATAAGACTGTGTCCAGCCACAGTATAGTGTGTGATATGAAGGGACAGAACATTGGAGAGAAGCTTCTTGCCTACTGCATAGGGTTATGCTGTGTCCCTATGTTAAATATATCTCTGAAAAAAATACTTCAGAAGGAAATTGAGTACAAGCCTTATGCTTCAAAGTACAAATCTAAAGTTCACTAATGCTAGTTGAATCAGTCACATTTGCTATTGCAATTAGAAAGTCTTAGGTGAAGCACAAAACAGAGCAAGGATCCTATTCTGAGAAATTAATGCCTAAATACAGTCTATAATTTTCCAAACCTCTCAAGCTGGAAAGACGGCTGCCTCGCCAGGTGCACTAAATGCGTATTTCTGTAGAGAGGTGAAAAATAAAATAAAAAACCCTCCCATTGTATTGTGAAGAATATCTGTGCAGACGCTGACCAATAGAAATAAAAAAAAGTTCATTAAGTGTACTAGCAATATTAAGTATATTTATTAGCAATACTAACCAAAGCTTGTGAAGTACAAGAAATCTTCATCATCCTTCTTTTGTCCTGAGTTCTCTGAAGTCAGAAAGAAAACTAAAAGAAAAATTTTTTGCTTTTTTTTTTTACAGATGCAGAAAAAAATCCATATAACAACACTTTCATATTGCAAGTGAAAACTTTTCAAATCTCATGCTAAAAAGGAAATTTGTATTTTATGTAGGCATCCAAATTTATTTCCTTATTCACAGATCAAAGGAGAGATTTATGTCTTCATGTATATGTTTAAGAGATCGTGAGGAAAGGCCATTTTCAATTGCTATGATTTGTGCTTATTCAACTTTCTGATCTTTTTAAAGAGAAACACCAGAGCTGAGCTCTAGCCCCCTTCAGTGGTTCTTCACCTGCCATTCACAAACCTTGCGCTGCTGTTCCATAACTTTTTGTTTGCAGTGGAGGTCCAGGGGAAGACTAAGTCAGTCCAATAAAGAACTTAAAATATTATAACAATTCATGATTCTGTATAAACTGTAGGCTAATGTAAGCATCTATTCCATAACTTATTTCTATTTTATAAAGTGTTATCAAAAAAATGAGAATGTAAAGAGAATGGGGCCACACTCTTCTCGGTGGTGGCCAGTGACATGACAAGAGGTAACGGATACAAGTTGAAACATAGGAAGTTCCACCTCCATGTGAGGATGAACTTCTTTCCTGAGAGGGTGATAGAGCTCTGGAACAGGCTGCCTAGAAAGGTTGTGGAGTCTTCTTCTCTGGAGGTCTTCAAAACCCACCTGGATGGAATACTGTGCCATGTGTTCTAGGTGTCCCTACTAGAACAAGGAGGTTGAACTAGATGATCTCTAATGGTCTCTTCCAACCTCAACCATTCTGTGATTCTATGATTCTATGTTTTCATATAGTGGAAATGTATTTGTAATCTGCCCAGGTCATGTAGAAAAATGAAGCACCTACAGTTTCAATCAGGTGCAAATAGCCTTTCATTATTGTCATTTGCAAACTTCCTAGGCATGTTATTATCACACATTAACACTGTTTTCTGTATTGAGTTTCATGAATGTTAATATGGAAATTTGACCCCTAATATTTTGTAATTAGTTATCTGACAGTGACAGTTTTGTATAATATGTTTCCTTAAATGTGTTTATCCAAAATAGAGAGTGTGTTGTTGGAAACTTAACTTCTCTTTGATGGTACAGTAAGTCTTGAACTTGAGTACTACAGAACTGACTGAATATTAAAGAAAATATAAGTCACTACTTTGCCCTCTGGAAAATTTTATTGTTTTCTTCCTTTTATTTACATGTTTTTTTAAGTATATCTCTGTTTTTAAATCAATATCTGTTGTACAGTTTTCTAAAGGTAACCTTTCTTCTCGTAGCATATATTTCAAAGCACTGTTTAAACTAGGTAAAATGTCTTTATAAATCTTATTTATCATTCTACTTGTGAGCTAGAACTGAGATAGGCAGCGGTACAACCTATGCAATGATAATTCTTTATATATGAGCAAAAAATCAGTTCTAGCCGTACTGATAGATCTTTTTTTCCCAATATACAATAAGATGAACTATGAATATCTCTGACAAATAATAATTTCATATTTAATATTTTTTCTGTCAGATATTGTCTGAAGGAAAAAAATGCAATTCTATCGGTTAATTTTAGTTATGGAATTTGTTTCTCCTTTCTTTGTTCTTCAAATAATATATTTCATACACAAATTCAAAAATAAAACCTTTCATTCATTCCACTGTTTTGCTAATCCTACATATAAATGTTAAACTGAATATTAGCATTGACAAGCACATTTTGTTGTTTAGTATACGGAAAATTTTTTTGTTTGGATACAGTCACTCTTCTTTGCAGCGTTTTATTTTCTGTTTTGAAACAGGATGAATAATGAAAATTAATGGATAACACTTAGGGAAAAACTCAAGACCCATGAAAAGAAGAACTTTAGAAATTCCCTAATCTGCCTAGCCACAGCACATTAAAGCCTCTGTAGACATTCCTTGTAATGCTAGCTGATGTAAGAGCTAATGATATTGTTACGGAAAACACTTCAATAAATATGTTTATCAGCTCTATTTTCAAAAAAAAAAAAAAAAAAAGCCCACAAAAGAAACAGAGAACACAAGTGTCACTGTCCAGCAGACTAGTATAAAAATACTTACATTCATCCTTTCCAGAACATTAGATCACTGTTATTTAACTAACTACCATAATGGATAGCTTTGTGCCGTCTGTTTAAAAGCAAATGGATTTCATTTCAAAAGGTGGCTCACTTTATCAAGGAGCTGTGTTCAACTTTGCCTATATATAAAGCAAGGATAGAGAGGATGAGTGGATACTAAGCATAATATTGCTCTATCTTATGATTAAGTTCTAAAAAAGTATCTTCTGTTCAAAGACACTTGATATAGTGAAATTCATTTGAAACTTTGCTATGTCTTTACTAAAAGAACATTAGTTACAATGCATAGGCCACTCCATTGCATATTGCCAGACCAGTTTATCTACCAGTAGATATGTATATGCAATGGGGTGGTATACGCATTCACCTGTCCATTCACATGCACTTAATCCTTCCCAAAAGAACTGGGTCAACAGATGGGCAGTAGATCTTCTTCTCTCTATCCTACTACACTTGTAAGTGGGTATGAGGACGGCACAAATTTACGGTGAATGTCTCCTGTATAAAAATATTCCAAGGGATAGAAGCAAAGAAAAAAAAGAAGTTCATTATTTTCATTTCTTCATTTCTTACAACACAGCTTCCTTATTACAATTGTGAGGAAAGGGAGCATGCTCGGCAGGTTGCACTTGTAAAGGAATTGTAGCACAAGAATGTGTGACATTATTCAATTAAATGTTTTTTATTCAGACAAATGGGCTGAGATTAGGTTAGGATTGTTATAATCTTTTTCGGCTTGAGTTATGATGCAGTCAATGAAGAGACAATTTTCAGTGTAAAATGTCTTAATATAAGCTATATGCAAAGATTACCTTGCATTAGATGTCATATTAATTTATTCTTTTGAAACATTATCTTTATTGACAATCTCCCTTTCATTTGTGTGTTAATTGATTCAGATAGCAGTATGAAACAATATCATATTTTGCTTTTAATAAAAAAGTCAAAATATCTTCTGTAATTTCCTCTAAACCTTATTTCATTTTTAAAATAAATTATAAGAAACTTCTGGGAATATGGTCTGTGATGATATTTATAATACTTTGCAAGGGAAGTAAACAAACCACAGAATTACCTAGAAGTCGCATATGGTCAATATAATTTGCAGTACAGAAAATACCATGAAAAAAGTGCATTATTTGCACATAAACTATAAGATTAGAGAAAGTTAGAGGAAAGATCATAGAATCATAGAATGCCCAAGGTTGGAAGGGACCTCAGAGGTCATCGAGTCCAACCCCCCTGCACACACAGG
>JAVCKT010098664.1:0-10544 GCA_032273925.1 Rhynchotus rufescens | reverse complement strand
AGGGCAGCGAACGACATTTATCCTTTAACACACCTCCATCCACCGATAAGTTGATCATTTTATTATGGAAAAAACAAAACAAACAAAAACCTTTCATCACTGAGACCTAAACAGATATTGAAGAGCAAAGCAGTATGTCTAATTCCTGAACTCAAAGCCTCCCAGTATGAAAACTATTTTTCATCATGTTCTTTTCATCTACATATTTCATTAAAAAATTATAATAAAGTCAAAAACCTTTCACTGAACACTCAATGCTGAATCATTGCTCAATTCACAGCAAACTATTTGGAACTGAACAAACCACAGAACAGACATAACCTGTTTCAATATAAATTTCTGTTTGTATAAAGAGGTTTTTATCCTTTCAGATTGGAAAATGAGTGGCTCCAAAGTTCCAAAGTACTTCTATTTAAGTATTTTTTCTCCACTGACTATGAAAGTGAAAGAAAATGTAATTTTTATTGTTTTTTGTTTGTTTTTTTAAGATAACCTAATCAGCTATATAAATACCTCACTAGGAATATCTGGAAGTCCTTTCAAGAAGGGTGATTAGAGACAAGGCCCAACTTCAGCGTGTTAATGAGATTACCCGTGAGCAACGCCACTGCTCTTAACCAGCCAGGGTCAGTCTCTCAGTTCTGGATGGTCACGCAGCCCTACTCTGCGCTCTTGGGATAAGAGTTTTTGCTGATTAGCTCACCAATCTTCCCTCATCCTGTTTCAAAGATCTTACTGCAAGACTAGCTGGCAAACAGAGTCGTTCTGAAGTACTCTTCAGTATCAGTGTTTAATTTTCATATTCTAATCCAACAGGGCTATGGAATTTGTTGTTTAGTAGGGCAATCTCTGTTCCACGTTTCCATTTCCAGATGTGCTGATTCTGTATCATTTTACTACAAAGTTTTGCTATGCTTTCAGTATTAAAATGAGTATTTTAAACAGCAAAGGCCACAATATACAATGTTTTTAACATACATTCTTAAACTCTCCCCTAAGGAAAATTTAATTGACCTGGAGATACTTTCTGAAGATTAATACTGATAAATCATCAAGAAAGCAGAAGGAAATTAATCAATATAGCTATATGTCAATCTAGCAGTTATTGCATTACATCAGCATAACTCTCTATGCTGGCACACTTATTTCTGGGAGTTTTGGGGGTTTTTTTTGGAATAGGAGCGTGCATAGGGCTGCAAAAACCTCACATAGCTGTGGCAGTAAACTCCTGTCATTGCCAAGTCAAACTCAAACGAAGACTCAGTGTCTCAAATGACTCAAATCAAGTGACTCAGCTGATTATGCAGCACGTCACTGTAAAAAGACACCCAAGAGTACAAATCAGCAATGTAAATTCATTTCTCTAATTACAATTTAAGCGTGCTCAAAAGCCTTACCTAAAACAGAAACTACTGTGGCACTTTGAAGACACTGTTGATTAAAATCAACAAAGACAAAACAAAACATGCACAACTGCATGCCCAAATGGGTTCACACACTGGCATCCAGCACTAGCAGTAGTGTTATACAATTCCAGAATAAGTGCTGGATTTGGGGGACACAGAGCCCGTCACTTCCCAGTGCTGGGTGCCGACACGGGAGCAGCGGCGGGCACCGACCAAAGGGCTTAGGTGCCCATCACTGAGACTCTTCCTGAGTAAGCAGCTCTTATGAAACCACTTCTAACCAGTTATTCATTATGAAAGAGCTAACAGAATAACTGAATTTAGGTCTCGTCCATAGGGAGTCCACAAACTGAGTGTGTGTTTATGAGCCGGCGACTATGGCATCCGTAACCTGTGAACTAAAAAACTTAAATACATTTTAAAGACATTTATCAATTTATTTTAGTTCTTCTATGATATGGTCCTATTTGCTGGTCAGAGCCAGGACTTGATTCTATGATTCTTTGAGGACTCGATTACACAGAACGGCCACCCTGGGTTATGATCCTAGATGGCCCCAAATCACCGAACGCACACCCAGATGAAACTGGTTGGTCCTTTCACAGATGGGAGCTGGGCTAGTCCTTTCTCCCTTCTCTTTGGCACAAGCGAGAGCGCCGCCTTCCAGCATCAGTCTCCAGCCCAACTGCTACCTCTGCATGTACCCCGCTGCTGCCAGACGAATCAACTGCCCAGACCCTCCTTCGGGGCTGTGCTTCCGTAACCTTTGAAACTGGACACGGTTCCCGTTTGCAGTTGCTGCTCTTCCAGCAGCTTTATCCTCAGTCTTCTACGTATCTCAAGGAACAGCTCCGGATCCTGTCATACTTGGCTTACGACAGAGAGCTACTGAGTAAGTTATACTAAAGGCAGCCTTTTCAAATCTCTCAAAATGCCAAACAACTTCAGGCAGGCTTTTGTAGTTTTCGTAGTAAAGTAGAGCGTCTTTTCAGATAAAACAAATACTTTGAACAGCTAGGGCCTCTTATAATGAGGAGTAAAAGAGGGTTAGACAAAAACAATAAACATTACAGACGTTGCATACTGTGTCATGCAACTTCAAAGTTTCAAAGACCATGCAGTCTGTGAAAATGATGGTTTTTAAAGCAAAGGTAGTTCTAACATTTTTGTTGGGTTACTATCTTTCTGCACATATTTCTACAGAAGGAAATTTCAGATCTGACTTGGCCTCATTCTTTTTTTTCCCCCCCACACACAGATTAAAAAAAGAGAAATAATCAAGATTATGCATGACAGAACTACTCGCACACTGCACTTGCTAGGGCACTTCAAGTAATTGGCAGGAACAGATCCTAATTCCACATAACCCTGCTCCAAAGCAATGGCTGAACTTCTGCTTCAGTTTTCTCACGGTATCACCTGCTTAGAACTCATTCTATAAAAAAGAGCACTGCTATATGTTTTATTCATTTTATGTGAACATTATTCATCTGCAACATGTTTTCCAAGATTAAAAATAAAGCATTTGCATAACATTCATAATAGTCCATAAGTTTAAGGTGCCTCCAAATCACTGTTTGTAAATGTGTATTTTTACATGTTTCCTGTATGCAATTAACAGGTAAACAAAAAAAAAAGCTACTTATCACAAAGCTATCCATTTTCCAAAACTGATGATATATATGGTAGCCACAGCAAGTTGTATGTTTTTCTCTGCATATGTTATGGACCAACCTGATATCAGAAAAGCCATGAAAGGCTCAAAACTCATAAGAGTTTGCAAAGACACATTTTAACTCTGAAACGTTCTCCAATTTCACTGAACTCATGTTCAGATATTGCACGCTATCTTACATAACTTCCGCAAATTGGCAAGTGTCAGGTAGCGAAAGTAGAGATTTATTAAGTAAAACCTGGCATTTTTTACACAACTTATTTTAAAAATATGCCTGTACCCAGCATACCTTCCACAAGCATTAGCTATCCAGGTATACCTTCCACAAGCACTAGCTGTATAAAATGAAGCAGGCACGAAGCAGCCTCTACAGCTTCTGCACAACAGGTAAATTCTAAAAAAAACATAGCTAAATTTCCCATTACATTTTAGAGATGTGTTCAATCCATATTTTCATTTTTCAGGATTTTACAAAAGACAAGTCAGGCCTCAGGGTAATCCATTGCACATCTGCTCTCCTTTTCTCATAATTTTGTAAATATTTTGCTGAAATTTAGTCCATCACAGTTGGAAAAAATTATGAACTTGCAGGTTCCTGAAATTGCAGGTTTTCTGCCAATATTTTGCACCAGGTGCAGCCTGCATTCTACAAACAGATGATCGTGTAAATACACATTCAATTCATTAACATTTCAAAATGAAACATGCAATCAAAACATATGGCATGGCTTGGTAAGGGTGCCCAGAGACCCACACCTCCCCGCTGGCTTCTCCTGAAAGTCCAGGTGCTCAAAAAGAGAACTATCTGAAGCCATATTCAAATTATGTAAATACAAAATAGTGTAGCCATCACACACACATACAAAAGTTTTTCCTACTTTATATTATTACAAACAAATATGCAAAACATGAGGTGGTATTTATTATTCCAACACTGGAACATATTTTTGGACAACCTGAAAAATGGAGAGTTAGGAAAGGAAAGAGGAGGAAAGATCACCAAGAGGTGACCAAGATCCCTGTGTGCAAGCACACAGCGACAGTGGTATCATCTTTTAATCCAACAGGAATTAAATGAGCAGCCTCACTAACTGGTCATTATAAAACGCACAAGTCAGACAAATTCAAAGAGGAAAGGACATGTAAATCTCAAAGTCAAACAAGATATATATTAAATAGCAAAACAGAGGGTGAATTCTTCTGCTCAGCATTAAAATGAGTTGGAAGGATGCCCTCTGGAAGTGCTAATCAGCTGCAGGTTACACTTCTGTTAAATGAGTTACCCGGATTAGCAATAACCAGGTAAAACAGAGGAGCCTCCGACAGAACACAGGATGTCAATTAAGATGATCTAATCTTCCTTTCTGGTCTTCATGACCATTAAGATTCTTAAAATTACTAGAGAAGGCTAATTAATTAGCACACTACCCATGACAAATGAGACCATCATGTCTACTACCAGCAGGAGGATTAGGGACCAGGTTAGCTCATTCCAACTCTTACCACGGGTAGGGGAGAAGAGTAAGCCTTAGAAAGCCAGCCTTGCTCTAAATGCTTCGCTATAATAGGACATCTCCCTGACAAACACAGCGCCTACCCTCTGCTGCCTTTGTACTTCCCATCTCAGAAAAGCACTCTAGAAGATCCCAGCACACTGAAGCCCACCTGCAGAGTGAATAATCCCAATGGCATTTTGTGGCTGCCACATCATTTGCCTTCTTTCAAAGTTAAAAAACCTTAACGAGAATCACATGATTCCTGCCCTTTAAAACACACAAAATGTCACTTATTTACACACACAGCTGCGTTGGACCAAATGAGCTATTCACTAAGAACGTATTCCCTGGCATATTTTAAAAAAATGAAAAGTGTAGTCAATTGTTGTCAGCAGCACTGATCCTAATTTACTCATATTTGCATTCTAGCACAAAACCACAGGAGTCGCCTTAAATTATTTCCATAAACTAACATAATGGGTAAATCTGTAGAACACATGACACTTTTTAAAAGTTCACCTTCATACAGCTAGAACTGCCCTTTCAGCCCAAGAGTTTTATCCAAAACTGCACAGATGTGTTACAGGACATATTACACTGACTGAACTTCAATAATATTTCCAAAACTAACACAAACTTTTAAAACAGCCCTGAAAAAAACACCACTTCAGATGCCTTTCCCTATCTTTAGAGGGGGGGGGGGAAAAGTGCTTTTCTATTTGTATCTAAATCTGATCTACTGAGGTTAGAAATTTATTTACTAAAAACCTAGCCTGCTTAGAATACTGGGTTCATCATGAAATACTAACCGGAAAATGCAACTTTTGGTTATATTTTATCCAATTCAAAATGAAATCCTCATAAATTCAGGTGCCTGTTGTACCCAAGCAGCTTCTGAAAATCTGCAAGGATGGGGCCTCCACAAGCCCTCTGGACAACCTGCTCAGTGCTCAGTCACCCTGACAGTAAAAAAGCACTTCCAAGTATTCCAGTGGAACGACCTTGGCAACTCACATTGAAGCAGTCACTGGTTCATCAGGATTTGGTCTCATACTTGCTATTGAATATTAGGATACTGTTATTGCTTCTTCTCTAGTAAATATATACTTTGGGAAAAGAAAAGGTTTAATAGTTTAAGAGTTTCAAGAACATCCACTACTGTCAGAAGGGAATATACACTTTCCCAGCTCAGCTTTTCTCTATACAACAATACTACACACATTCATTTTATCCAGTAGGCCATGCCTTAATATTTACTGTTGAGAGAGGTCTTACTCAAATTTTGCTTCATTTGCTATACTATTGCCTTGTTTATATTTTTTATTTGTAATTAAAGAAGGTATCTCTTTGACAGAGAAAGCAAATATTGGCACAAAGCCCAGATCCTAAAAGAGTTCTCATTTTCTTTCAGCAACAACAAAAAAAAAAGTGAAAGTCAGTTGGGGATTGACAAGTGCATGCAGAAGGGTTATTTTAATAATAGAATATAAATGCCACCATCTATATATCTTTGAAATTACCTTTAATAATTCAAATACTAAAACGGCAATTGCAATAATGTTCATATAAAATATACATTTCAAATTCCCATTAAAGGTAACTTAAAAGTGCACAGTTTAAATACAGTTGGAACTAATATTTATAATCACAAGTTTAGCTCTTTTGCTCAAATTCAATTAAACTCTTTACGCAAAGTTTCTGCAGTTGAAGTTACTGGTTTTTGCTGCTGTTAAAACATCAGCCATTCTTTGTGCTAAGTGACTAACATCATGACTCACTATCACTAGAAGATGAATACAACGCTGCCTTTTTTTTTTTATGCCTTTAGATGAGTAACACTAAAAATACTTTGACCAGCTGTAAGACGTAAACTTGGGTAGAAGCAAAGAAACTTTTTGGCACCATTTTCTGTTACAGACTGCACTCTGCAATCCACTGTGATCCGTCTAGAACACTGTACAAAATACAACTATTTCATACATGTTAATACTCACTTCTGCTGACTTCATCAAAAACACTAGTTTCAATATCCAATCAAGAGTGCATAGAAACACACTGTTAATTTTGGAATAGATCATTTCCTTGAAAATATTTTTGCCAAGTAAGGAGTAGTCCTAATTCTTTACTGCAATAAAGTTTGTGAACCCATTTTTTCAATATACTTTGAAAAATAATTATCTGATCTTTCTTTGCAAAGTAAGAAGACTCTGTATTGTCCTTAGCTCTCCATAAAATACACTGCTGAAATTTATCTGGAAACAATGCTGTGCTTTCAGGGAAAAAGGCATGGCAAGATTTTTCATGCCTTTTGTTTCATAGCTTTGCCAGTCCTCACCATATGCAGGCTGGTAACTGCCAGCTGCATTTCATTAAAATTATGCCTTTTTTAAGCTTAAATCACAAAAGCAAATGAATTATTTTATGCAAAATAAGACTAATACTTAAAAATAAGTAAGTCTCACAGGTCTCTGAAAAACAGTCACATTTCATTCTCCAAGAAAGCAATTCTAAAAGATTTACCATACATTTTCCTGTTATTTAACTCAAATAATTAAATTCTTCCTAGTTTATTTTAACCACCACTTTTAACAACAAAGAACAAATCAAAGATCTTTAAACAACATCTGCACAGCATACAAAAGAAATCAGGAATGCTCTTTTTGCTGAGCAGACAAATAACTTTTTAAAGTTTACAGATTTGTTTCATGAGGAAAAATAAAAAATACATCTGCATTATAAGTTAGCCATAAACCAAAGCCATTTTCAAGATGAGCTTTTGAAATGGGCGTTTGGCAACACTTCTATCAGAGGGTAAAGATCCTACTTCAGCAAGCAATCATTCCTTTCAAAATTTGGCATTACAGAAAAGCAACTTGAGCACACTGAAGTCGAATTACTTTAGTTACACCCGTGCAACACGCGACTACGTTGGCATGGAAAGATTTTTTTTTAAAATGCTTTCCAAAAGCATCTCTTTCTTACAGAGAGCTCCTACTAAAGGTTGTGAAGCTCTGGACTCGTGCAGCAGCCTCAGAGCTCTGCCTCGGGACATGCAGCTTTCGCTGCCTCTGCTGCTCTCCAGTGAGAGAGGATTGGAGCTCTGCAGCTCTGGTGCTCATCAGGCACCGCAGCACGAGCTGCTCTACTTCCACATAACAGCACAGAATGACCCAGCTTCTCTTGGGGGGTTACAGAGTAATTTGCTCTTTTGGTGAGTCAGAGGAATCCAATAAACACTAACACTGGCATTAAGCAAGCACATGTTTGGGAGAAGGAAATGAATTGAAAAAAATAAATAGAAGGGCGATGGGAAGAGGGAAGAAGGAACCCCACCATTTTAGAGTAATGAGCTATTATGTCAGCTCACCACATGCAGTGGGACCTTACCTTGAGTGCATTGTAAGTGCCAATTAAAAGCAGCATTTTCTAGCCTTATTTTTAAATCATGCAAATAGGGAAACACAGTAACATTTTCCCTATTTACATTTTACTCTCTCTTTTTCTTTGAGAGATGCTTACAACAGTAAAAGAGATCAGCAATCTAAGAACACTAGTGAAAATTAAACACATAATAAGGCTCACAGCAAAAATTAAAATGCCAGACACTATTTTAAATGTTTCTTCTTTCAGATATCAAAACTGACTTTAAAACCACAACACTGCAGTAACAAACACTGCATTCATTATATATACACGTCAGATCAAAGTCTGTTCTTAATCAAATGCATAAAAGCTACAACTATTTTTTTATTTAGAAACTGACATCTCTTTCCCAATTTGCATGTACAAAAAAGGATATCCTTCAGTTGTGGCCAAACCTCTACTTTTGTTCAGCAGAGACAGATGGAATAAAAAAGTTCACTTAGATATCCCAGGAAAGGAAAAAAAAATTAAACAATTGTCAAATTATTTTCTATAGAGAGAAACTCAGAAGTCAGTAAGTTAGTTTCTTCCACACTAATACAGCAGTACATTAGTATCCGGCCTACATGGGAGAGATAGGGAAGTCAAATACACCTTTTAATCCAAAATTTTACCTGTAAACTCATCAGGCCAAGGTCAGTCAATTTCAAGTATTAAAGTTCAGTATAAAACTGTGGTCACTATTATGCAACTATTACAAACTCTGATTTTAAAGACACAGGAATTTTCAAACTCTTGTACTAGCAGCAATCATGACTGGCTTTTAGAGAACGGCTTCCAGGTTCATCTCTCTTCTCAGAGCTACAGAAATCCAAAGTGTAGCAACCCGTTCAATTCTCAAAGGCTCCTCGACCCTCATGGCCAGGAAACAGGGCCTATCAGAAAGGCTCTAGCCACCCAGTGAGATACAAAAAAGAAGTGAGAATAACAAAGAAAAGATGGAAAGGGGAGATGTAGAGGAGATTCAAAACATGACCTGGGAAAAAGACATAAAACAGATGCTAGACTAAGTAGTAGATACAGGAAGATGACAGAAAGTTTTCTAAAAAACAAACCACTGTATTCACAACTAGTAAGTTTTAAAAGTTCTAATTTTATTCATACTATTGTTAGTCCCTTTCTACACTACTCCTCATGCCTACAGAAAAGAGTTTTAACAGATGCACACTAATGTACAGCAAATATATTAGTAACATCAGCATTTTGTACAGTAAGACATAGACAAAGGAGTGAAAAGACAGGTTGCAGTGCACAAGGTGCTCAAATTTTAATTACAATTAAAGAGGGTGGCATGAACAGCCCGCAACATTCTTCTTAGAAGGCAAAATATCTCTGTGACCACTGCATAAGGGTTTGGGGTTTTTTAATTTTATTTACATATATCAGGAAAAAAAAAGCTATATCTGATGAGAGCAATGTTCTGCAAGGGTATGGATGTTTAAATATATGTATATGATGATTAAGTTTTTAAAAAGTTATAAAAAGCTCTTCTACACCATTTAAAAAATATTTTCAATACTTCACAAGCTGCTGACTCTAAACACATTTCTTTAAACTTAATCGTATTGACAGTGCCTGTTCTGGGACATCACACTCACATGACAATGTTTTTAAATAAGAAAAGATTATTTCACACAATATTAACAAAAACTCCTATCTCCTTTCTGTGATATTTATAAGTTTGGTCTGTAAGAACATTTTCAGGACTGTGAAAGCTTCCAAGAATGTTAAATTTTATACACAACTACTGAGAAATGAAAACAACATTCCAGAAGCGAACGGCAAAAGTACTTACGTTTCAAAACAGCGATCCACGTTGTCTGACATGAGAAGCAGCATGCAGAGCTGTTCCAGGGCTATTAACTGCATGTCCCTTTCATCTCCCTGCCCCATCTGCAGCCATTCCAGCAATGTGTCTGGGTCCACATCTGCCATGGTTTTAAAAAAAGCTGTCTCTGCTTAAATTAAAAGTACCAAAAATATCCTTTAATTGTTCAAGCCAGACTAACTCGAGTACAATCAATGTCTCTCTCCAGCCAGTCTCAAGCTCTCGCAGTTTTCACCTAGAAAGAAAAAACATTTATATTTATCAAAACCTAGTCTAAACTTCTTAGTTTGCTCTCCTCTGAAATTTGGTCCAAAAATATGCAGTAAAAATAAGGAAACTTCTATATGTTTGAGATGAATTAAAAAAAATTTAACTTTACAAATAAGTAAAGAGTAATTTCTTTCCTATTTGATTAGAAAGAAATCTCTAGTTCCAGCCAACAATTAAGCAAGTCCTCTACTATATATAAGATGACTTAATAATTTACAGTACTAATTAAAACTTTTAGTAGAAAAACTATGCTTAAGCAATTTTTATAACTTAAAGCAAATACAAAAACAAATAGTATTTATTATGACTTCCCTCCTCCCTGATCTTTTTTAGGATCACCTTATGATAGTATCTCAATATCCTAAATATTAATTCTTAATTAAAAAACACAAATCATCTGCAATATACACTGAGACATTACATCTATAGGCTCATTAGAAAATCTC